>ONZH01010554.1:0-162236 GCA_900303285.1 Rhinella marina
TGATATGAGGTCTGATGAAAAATATTTTTTTCTTATTTTCCTACTCAGGAAATCAGGGCGCATCTTATCATCGGGTGCGTCTTATAAAGCGAAAAATACACATTTCTGCAAACCTTGCTCAGATGAATGGAACAGCTGCATAAATTTCTGCTACACATATGCCACACGTAAAAATGGCGATAAATTAGCTTATTTGAGAAGCTATCTAACATACACAAGGTAACCCCCTGTAAATCAGTTCGGGGGAAAGATACACAACCATTGGAGTTACCTGCAGCTGTAAATCAGTTCGGGGGAAAGATACACAACCATTGGAGTTACCGCAGCTGTTGACTTTAAAAAAGGTCAGGGTTGGTTTCTCCAGCATCTCCTCTGTAATACAGCGCCTGCTGATCCACATTGACTGGACACAAGGAAGTACTGGATAAATATTCATTGTATATCTGCCGAGCCTCCTGCACAAGCTTCAAAACAATGTGATTATTCTTAACACATCATTTGGTATGTGATATATAATGCGCAATTCCCACTAAATTGAAATATATAGGGATTTTTTTTTATTCTCATAGTTAACTATTAAACCGTGGTTAAAATTCCATCCTGACACACCCAGGAAATTTTTCATGTTGTATGAGGTTCATTCACACACTGGATAGCCACACAAATCCACAAAAAAGGAAAAAAACATCTACAAAAGAGCACTGACTTCATACCTAATGGTAGCCATGATTAATAAATTAGTAAACCTATTTTGTGGTTGCCAATTCTTAGAATTCTTCAAGTTTCTTGATTTTTCATGGTCATTTGTCATTTCCTTGAATTATACGACAATATTTTTCTGTACATGCACTGTATACAGGATGCCCTGATTACCACAAGCACTATGACACACAACAATGAATCACTTTCCCTACACATCAACATGTACAAATCTTAATTTGTGTTGGCTTAGTATGGGTAGAAAATGTGCACCATCTTAAAATATGTTTCACTATCTGAGGGAAAGGAATGAGGGTGGAGGCAAGAGACCCGAAGGAAACATGATAGAAATGCAAGCACTGGTTATGGTTACTAGCGTTTTAAATCTAGGGGTACACTTTACAGAAGTAAGGGTCTCTACGGGTCCCACTATGCACACTAACATCTGTCTCCTTGTTTCCTTTATACAATTTTGGTGCCTAAAACTGTATGCAATAGTCCCATTTATAATCTTGTGATTGAGGAATCATTGGGTGATTTGCATCATTACAGTCTACCCCTGTGCTACTTAGGGCTGAACAATCCACTGGTGAAGCGGGTTTACTGATGTGGCTGGGCAATCATTTTTACTACCACATTTGTTTATTACAATTAGAGCATGTATGTGTGTGTCTTCCAGCATGTTCCTGAGAACCTCAGGAGAAGGTGGCCGCAGGCTAAATTACAGGATCACGTAGATCTTATAACTAGTTATAATACACCTTCTATGTACACACTTGGTACTTACAAAATTATTTTGTTATTTATTATTATATCATTTATTCGTGTTATGAGAGATGAGCGAAGTTATCACAAACTTTGATTCGGCTTCTTCGCTGAATTTCTTAAAGAGATTTGCTTTGTGACTAATTACTTCATCACGAAGCACATTCCTTTGTAATTCACAGGCGCAATGCGCGCCCTCCCCGTCATTGAACTCCCCAGATGCCGCGTCCATCGCTAGATCGTGGCATCTGAGAACCCATTGAGGGCTTTTCGGAGTTAATCCAGTGAAAAAATAATAAATAAAAAATACTCACCTTATTCACTTGATTGCGTAGAAGTTGCCAGGGCAATCTTGATTGAAGACACCACGTGAAATCCCACACAGTGACATGATAAACATCATCCTGACAGCCGGCGTGGTGAGGTCATACGTCATCTTGTGCGAGATTTGACACAGGATCTTCAATTAAGATGGCCATGACGACCTCTTTGCATCCAAATGGAGTGAGGTTTGAATTTTTTTTTCTTCTCCCATTTCTGGGAAAATTGATTCATTACCACGAAGCACAAAGGAAATTCAGCTTCGCAGCAAATTGAATTTTCCCTGAAATTCAATTTGAAGTCCATTTTCGATATTTCGATTTTCTCAACCCTACTGTGTATATTCCGCAGTATGGAAATGATGAAAGTTAACCAAGTTAACCAACTCTGACACAAACCCCTGCAGGAAGTTAAAGTGTGGATCCTGATCTTCCCTAGTCAGTCTAGTTAGCTGATTGTCAGCAGCGATAGAGGAGGAAACAGCTCCATGTGCACTCCCCACAGAACTGGGCCAAAATTCCAGAGAATCATCTTCTCTTAGGATTATCTACTGAGTGAAATATCTCACCATATGTACAGTACTCAGGAAAGAGATAGATATAAAGAAAAGAACCAAGAAGGTCCAGAATCTGCATATCCGAGCATTGGAGTCAGACAGTAAGGTATTTTCTGATCAAAGCTGATAGATGTTACTGCTGTGAGAGGGAGATTGTTAGACACTCATCACACTTGAACAAGACTTGGCCAGTCATACTGTATCTTGGCTCTGTACCCCCTGTACCCATTATTCCAAGAGTAATACTGCCAGCTATAGATTCTGCAGAGAGAGACTTTGGAAAGATAGAGAGGAAAGAGTACTATGTCCCATCCTTGCTCCAATCTATACATTGCTATCTGGAGAGATTTGCACTGTGAATTATAGAACTGTGTTTTGATCCCGTGTTTTGGATGTACTACAACTCTCATTCTGCATTTTAGTAAAGAGAGATGTTTACTTTCTACATCTGGCCTGGTAACTGACTCCTGCACCATACACCAGCCATTCCACCCACACCTCCTGCCTTGCACCTAAACCTACAATATCAAGGACACCCCGATTACCATCAAGCCGGAGCTTTAACATTAGGGTGTGCCCCAAGGGAAGAAATGGTGCACCTTCCTTTCATTGCCCTGGCCCTAGGGTGCATAGTTGTGAAGATTGCCGCTATGATGCCTGTTACAGCCAGAGCCACTACCACTCCTCCCAGGCCGGGCCCTTACAATTCTTTTTATTTTGTCAATCCATTAGCTTAGCAGGGAGGTTACTATGACAGCCCTGGGAAGACTCAGCAGGCCCCTGGCTGACATGGTAACTGATCGTAGCTCAGTGATTTCACTGCGGGAGCTCCAATCGGAAGATAGAGGAAGCTGCATCCAATGCCTTATCTCACAGATGCTGCAACCACTGTTAATTGCGACATCTTTGGGGTTAAATGACGAGGTTTTCCACGATCGCCACTCCCAGTCATTGCAGCGATCCAGCAGCCCACTCCATATAATTGCATGGGCATAATGCTGTGCATGTATGGCATTATGCGTTAAGGGTTAAAACATAAGACTCGGACCAAAAGCAATGGCTGTTGCATTACATACTTACTAGTCTTTAGTCCTAGACATTACCACAAGTAGGTCTGAAATGCATCAACCATCCCAGTTGATCTGTTATATACTTTTTTTATTCATATTTTTTTCCTGTGCTTTAGTGAGTTTACTTCTATCATATAGTGGCCCTGTGTGCACAAGAAATTTATCATTATTTACTACTGTTGTACTTCACTACACTCAAAAATGTATCTATTGTTCTATCCTACAGATATATATCAATATATCTGTATATAGATATATCATTTAAAAGCTATAGCCTTGGTTTATATCTACCACTATACTGTTACTTTGTCTACCATCAAATTTTTACACCACGTTTGAGCAGAAAACATGTCCAAATTACCAAAAACTATGTATAAGAAAATGACCACGTTACTACCTGCTCAGTATCATCTGCTGGAATGCTCTGGTACTTTTCACATGATTTCCAGAAGTATATATTCTCAGCACTGTATTCTTTCTTTAAAATTCCTACAGAAAGGGATATCAGATGTGTATAAGTGGAGACATTACATTTTGAACAATCATACAGTTAACAGACAAGAATGTGACAAACTACCCAGCGTTCCAGGCCGATTCCCAGCCTTTTATAGACCTCCTGTGGTACCTGGTGGTATTAGTGGTATGAAGAAATGTACTAGTTAACGTATAATGACGAGTAGACAGTACATTTGTTGCTGCCAACTGATAACAGTCTACTACATTTACGTTACACAAATATTTCTATCTCAACTGTTTCTTAAAGAAGCTAAGTGTGAGATATCCCATACTTCTCAGCCAGACCTGTTTTAGCTTGTTGACTCTATTGCCATGCTGAACAGTAAACTGACACCATAAATGTGACAACCTTGTGGAAGCATTAACCAAAATCCTTAGAATACAAGCTTTGGTCATTTATTAGGAGGTCTTACCTTCTGCTGCATGCACACCTGACAAACACCCATCCCCCCTACACAATTGATATCTCCTGCACTGCTGGGGGATGCACCTAATTTATCTTGAGGCGCAGGCCTCCCCCACTACCTTTAAAAATTCAACTTTTTTTTACACTTACAAGCACTTACTGTCTTCCTGGTTTAGCTCCTCTCAACGTGACATCATCAAAGGTACTTCAGCTACAGTTTAATCTGCCCTTTTTTCTCCTTTACTGTAGCGTGGAGACCTTCAAGATGGCGAGGGCTGTGTTTCTACACTCCCCGCCATATGCTGAATGATTGTTCAGCCCATTACCCTGCCTGAACTGATTAGTGATGGGCAGGAGAGGGAGAATTGTGCAGACGCACAGCTCTCTCATTGATTCAGCAAAGCAATGTATGAGCACCCTGTCTTATCACTAAATGGGTTTTCTGAGAGTTTTTTTTTACTGATCAGCGGAGGCCAAAACCCGGGACCCATGTGTATCAACTGTTTGAGAAGGCTGCAACACTCACATTTGCCCAAAGCCTTTTCCAGCTTTACCTAGGCAATGTGATGTCATGTAAAGTGGTCATGTGGCCGAGGAACACCTCAGCCCTATTGACTTGAATGGGGTTGAGCTGTAATACCACACACAGCCACTATACAATGTACGGCGCTGTGTTTGATGAGCTGAGAGATGGTCATGGAGCTACTGCTAGCTTCTGTGTTTTCTCAAACAGCTGATCAGCGGGAATCTCGGAGATATTGTAAACAAAGTTTTCAGACGAATCTGGTTTGGATAGAGCAATCCTAACCCGATTTGTTCAACACTAGTAGCAACCAGTATCAGGCAGCTGCAGCCAAGGTTAATAAGATCATGAGGTGCATCAAAAAGGGTCATAGATGCCCGTGATGAGAACACAGTACTGCCACAAATCAGTAGTCAAGCTGCACATGGGGGGATATTTATCAACACTAGCATAAAGGAAAGATGACTTAGTTGCCCATAGCAACCAATCAGATTCCACCATTCATCTTCCAAAGGAGTTCTGAAAAATGAAAGGTGGACTATAATTGGTTGCTATGGGCAACTAAACCAGTTTTCCTTTACACCAGTTTTGATAAATCTCCCTATGGAATATTATGTACAATTTTAGGCACCTGTTCACAAGAAAGACATGTGAGAGCTTGAGCAGGTTGAAAGGTTGGCAACTAAAGTAATAACTGGAATGGGCAGACTGCAGTACCCAGAAAGATTATCAAAATTAGGGTTATTCACTTTAGAAAAAAGATGATCTAATAATGATGTATATCAAAGGCCAGTACAGAGATCTCTCCCATCATCTATTTATCCCCAGGACTGTGACTGTGATGAGGGGACATCCTCTGCGTCTGGAGGAAAGAAGGTTTGTACACAGACATAGAAGAGGATTCTTTACGGTAAGAGCAATGAGACTATGGAACTCTCTGACTGAGGAGGTGGTGATGGTGAATTCACTAAAAGAGTTCAAAAGGGGCCTGGATGTATTTCTGGAGTGTGATAATATTACAGGTTATAGTTACTAAAGATGGTTCGTTGATCCAAGGAGTTATTCTGATTGCCTGTTTGGAGTCTGGATGGATTTTTTTTCCCTAAGGCCTCTTTCACACGAGCGTCACGGATTCAGTTCAGGGTGCGTTCCGGAAAACTCGCACCAATCCGCACCAATCACAGTCAGTTTTGACTGCGATTGCGTACGTTTGTTAATTTTTTTTTTCGCACGGGTGCAATGATTTTTGATGCGTTTTTCACGCGCGTGATAAAAAACTGAATGTTTATAAACAACATCTTTTAGCAACCATCAGTGAATCACGCATTGCATCCGCACTTGCGGATGCAATGCGTGATTCACACAGACCCATTCACTTCAATGGGGCCAGGGCTGCGTGAAAAACACAGAATAATGTGAAAAGCCCCATTGAAATGAATGGGTCAGGAATCAGTGCGGGTGCAATGCGTTCGCATCACGCATTGCACCGGCGCGGAAATCTTGTCCGTGTGAAAGAGGCCTAAAATGTGGAGAATTGAGTTCTACCTCATGAGGGTTTTTTGCCTTCCTCTCGGTCAACTTTGCAGGATAACAGGCTGAATTGGATGGACGGATGTCTGTTTTCAACCTTACAAACTATGTTATCATGTTATGTGCTCTTTAACATACCGTAAAGTACTCAACCCCAAGTGGATCTTGAAGAAGCCTTTCAAATGATACTGCCCAGCTGGCGACTGAATGTTCTGACCCAAGTCCAGCAGTCTGGACACTAGGCAAACTGTTGAGACTTTGGTCACTGCCTCGCCCATCTAAATCAGTGTTGTTCAACTCTACAAAAGAATTGAAACAGGTCAGCAAACGTATATCTCTATTTCAACATTTATTTCAACAAAAGCCACTTTCAAAAGCCTATTTTGATCAGTATTTTCCATCAGTATTCCCAAGCCAAAACTATGAGTGGGTGTAAAGCATTGTACAATTCTCTCCTCTATGTTGGCTTCACACACAGCGTGGCTTTTGCCAATGCCTGCAGCATTTATTAGGTCTTCTTGTGTGTTTTTTTAGAAGAAAAATGCCAGATGTTAGCTGTAAGCCTAGAGTAATTATAAAATACAGTACAAGCTATGCATTTTGTTGTTGTGGCGTTTTTCTTAATTTGAGGTGCATATTTTGAGTCTATGAATTTGTTTTAATGGAAACATGGTCTGGCTATGGAGGGTTCTTTTGCTCTTTAGACAGCCATTGGTTTTTGCCACTGCTTACTCAAAAAATCCCAAACTAAGGGCTCGTTCACACGGCCGTATTTCTCTTTCTGTATCCGTTCCAATTATGGGTCCGCAAAAAAAAACGGAAGGTTTTCCGTATGTCCGTATTTCCGTTCCGCAAGATTATGAGTCTTGTCCTATTATTGTCCGCAAATCACGGTCCGTGGCTCCATTCAAGCCAATGGTTCAAACAAGGAACAGTTACTGAAAGCATACTGAAGCCATACGGACAGTTTTTGCTGAAACACGGAACGGAAACGGAATGGAAACGGAAACACAATGGAACGTAAAAACGGAACAACGGATCAGTGTAAAAAGGAACGAAAAACACACACAGTCGTGTGAACGAGCCCTAAATTTGTGTGAAGGGAGCCTTACATTTTTCTCTCTATTCTTAATATACTTACAAATACTGATGCAGAATACTGACCAAAATACTGACAGTGTAAACGTGGGTTTAGTATAAACAGGTTTCCGATATCTATCACTGTTAGGGTCCAAATATGAAGCCCCCACTTACCTTTGTGATGATCATGATGACTGTGCTGTAAAGCATGCTTCTAATAAATATGTTCCTGTACTATCTACAATGCATTTGGAAAGTCTTCATACCCTTTCACTTTTTCAAATTTTGTAATGTTGCAGCCTTGTGCTAAAATAAAAAAAAATCCAATTTTTCTCATCAAACTGAACTCAATACCCCATAATGAGAATGTGAAAACAGGATTAGAAATGTTTGCTAATTTATTAAAAAGGAAAAATTTAAATTTACATGGACATAAGTATTCAGAACATTTACTCTGGGGTCCTTCCATTTTTTATGATCTTAAAGATGTTTCTACAGCTTGATTAGAGTCCACCTGTGGTAAATTCAGTTGATTGGACATGATTTGGAAAGACACCCCCTGTCTATATAAGGTCTCGCAGCTGACAATACATATCAGAGCAAAAACCAAGCAATGATGACGAAAGAAATGCCTGTAGAGATTAGATACATGATTGTGTGGAGGCACAGATCTGGAGAAGGGTACATAAAAATTTCTGCTCCACTGAAAGTTCCCAAGAGCACATTGGCCTCCATAATTCTTAAATGGAAGAGGCTTACAACAAGGACTCTTCCTAGAGCTGGCTGTCCCACCAAACTAAGTAATCAGGGGGAAAAGAGCCTTGGTAAGAGAGGTGACCAGGAAACCAATGGTCACTCTGCTTGAGCTCCAAAGAACCTGTGTGCAGATGGGAGAATCTTCCAGAAGGCGAACCATCACTGCAGCACTCCACCAATCTGGAACTTATGGCAGAGTGGCCAGAAAGAAACCTCTCAGTAAATGACTGTGAGAAACAAGATTCTCTGGTCTGATGAACCAAGATTGAACTTGGTGACCTCAACTCTATAGATGGTCAAGCACATACGATTAAAGTCAGCCGGAATGTCATTGAAAAACTAGTGTAATCAAATGTTTGCAATCGCAGATGGCAGACTGCCAAAAATGCGACCCGCCATGTTGGAAAACTTCAGCTGTTCATTGGTCAAAACTGCATGTTAATGGTATGATCAGCTGAATTTAGCCAGTCACTTGCTATTGTGCTCAAGCACCAGGGAGTCTGTTTTTATAAAAAACTGACTCCCTGGTCGGGCAGTTTAGTTGGTAGGATCATTCGTACGACGATGTGGACGATCATTATCTCAAATGTATGGCCAGCTTAAGTGTCATGTTTGGAGAAAACTAGGCATTGCCCAATACCATCCCTACAGTGAAGCATGACAGTGACAGCATCATTCTATGGGGGTGTTTTTTAGAGGCTGGGCAGGGAGACTGATCAGAGTTGAGGAAAATGCTGAATGGAGCAAAGTACAGAGATATTTTAATGAAAACCTGATCCAGAGTGCTCTGGACCTCAGATTGGGCTGAAGGTTTACCTTCCAATAAGAATATGACCCTAAGCACACAGCCAAGACAACACTGGAGTAACTTAGGGACAACCCTGTAAATGTCCTTGAGTGGCCCAGCCAGAGTCCAGACACAATCGAAAATCTCTGGACAGACCTGAAAATGACTGTCTACTGACAGTCCCCTTCCAACCTGACAGAGCTTGAGTGGATCTGCAGAGAAAAACAGCAGAAAATCCTCAACCTTGTGGCATTATACCCAGGAAGGCTGGAGGTTGTAATCACTGCCAAAGGTGCTTCAACTAAGTACTGATTAAAGGGTCTGAGTACTTATGTCAATGTAAGATTTTAGTTTCTCGTTTTCAATAAATTAGCGAACATTGGGGGGAATTTATCATTAGGAGAATATTTGAAGTCAGTTTTGCTTCAGTATGTGTTGGAGTACTTTGTACCACATTTATCAAACGTCACAGGTTGTTTGATAAATGTGGCTTGTCCTTAAACCTAACACTTCTGTCTACAGAAGCTACTCCACTTTTCCTACTCCACCCTCCTCCTGGAGTGAGATTGCGACTATTTTGCAACTTTTTTTAAAAAGTCGCAATGATAAATCTGGAGTGAAACTCATTAACATAGCTAACCACACCCACTTTTCCACCCATATTACAAACTGGAGTGAGTGGTGTACACATGCAAAAAGTCGCAAAAAAATGCGCAAAAAAGTCGCAAAAGCCCTATCGTGCGACTTTTTGAAGACAGAATTCTGGAGTGAAGGTGTGAGAAATCAGGGCCATTGTGTTTTTACTTTTTCATTATGGAGTGCTGAGTGGAGAATGAGGGGGAGAAATTCGAACTTTTTATTTAAGCACAAGGCCGCAATATAACAAAATGTGAAAAACTAAGTCTGAAGATGTTTCAATGTGCCATTGAAGCAGAAGGAAAAAGGAAGAGACATGCTTGACATTTGACAAGAGCCTTGTTCACCTACTCTTATCTCAAAAACACTGCCAGGACAGTTTCTGACAATCATTTCTGTGTTTACTGGCAGAAGTTGCTGTGAGATGCCCTTAAGCAGACTAGTTAACTGTGGTTAAAGCCTGTATTAGACTGGCCAATTGTCGTCCAGTTCATCATTAGCGATGCTCTGGCAGTGTAATACTGCCGCAGATTACCCAATGAACGAGCAAAAACTTGATTTTTAAGATTGTTTAAAATTGTTTACTGGGGGCAGATTGTGCTGTGTAATCACAATCTGCTGCCAGCAAACAACTGGACAGCACAGGGACGAGCAATGACATAACGATCACATGAATAACGATGCATATAATAACAAATGTCTCCTCTGCTAGTGAGGAGACGACTGCCAGGAAGGAATGCTTCCCTCCCAACAATCGCCTGCCTGATCTGGCTGTCTAATACAGCCTTAAGATACTCCTATGAGAAATAAGCTTAAAGGCTATGTACAGCCTCGGGAGACCTTGGGGGCCATTCAGCTGCTACATGATGACGTGTTTCCCTCTTTATGCACTTAAGCTGGCACGTTTCCTGAGTTTTTGCAGCAAGATGGTACACCACCACATTATGGGTGTCAGGTTCGAACATTCCTAGATGAACAGTTTCCTGGAAAGTGGTCATTGTGGGCCAGCTGAATGGCCCCCAAGGTCTTCCGATCTGACCCCCTTATCTTTGGGGTCATCTGAAGGCAATTGTCTATGCTGTGAAGATACGAGATGTGCAGCACCTGAAACTATGGATACTGGAAGCCTGTGCTAGCATTTCTTCTGCAGTGTTGCTATCAGTGTGTGAGGAGTGGGAGAAGAGGGTTGCATTGACAATCCAACACAATGGGCAGCACTTTGAACACATTTTATAAGTAGTCAGAAACTTGTAAATAACTCATGAAAGAATAAAGTTACGTTTAAAGCACACCATTGTTTTTCTTGTGAAATTCTCAATAAGTTTGATGTGTGACATGACCCTCTTCCCATTGAAAAAACTAAAGATGGATCCAAAATGGCCGACTTCAAAATGGCCGCTATGGTCACCACCCATCTTGAAAAGTTTCCCCCCTCCCATATACTAATGTGCCCCAAACAGGAAGTTAATATCACCAACCATTCCTATTTTATTGAGGTGTATCCATATAAATGGCCCACCCTGTACACATTTGGGGGCAATTTTTTTTTATCATTGCATTGTATTGATTTTGAGCTAAAAATCATTCTTTTCAGTTAGTCTTCATTAACCCTTATACTCCCAGCACGGTACATGTAGCCGGGACACAAATCTCAGCGCCGTAGCGCTACGGCGCTGTGATCAGGCAGGTGCTGAGCTGCGCTCGCCCGATCAGCTGCAGGAGTCCAGCAGTGGCCAATAGCCGGACCCCTGATGTATGCACCAGCATCTGTGAAAACACCGATGCCAGTGCATTAACCCCCGCACTGCTGCGGTCAGCGCTGGCCGCGCATTTGTGCGATGTCTGTGGTGGGAGGGAGAGCCCATCGGGTCCCTTCCTTTCATAGTCATTGGGCTGCCTTCTATGGAAGCCTGTGAGATCCAGCCCCCTGGATCTCACAGGCAGCAGGCTTTAAGTGTATTACACTGTGTAATACACTTATAGCCAATGCATTACAATACAGAAGTATTGTAATGCATTGTGCAGGGGATCAGACCCCCAAAAGTTGAAGTCCCAGACTGGGACAAAAATAAAGTAAAAAAAGAAGTTAAAAAAAAATTTTAACAAAAAAAAATAAAAGTTTCAAGTAAAAAAAAAAAAAGCATAATTTTCCCAAAATAAACTTAAAAAAATTGTAAAAAATAGGGAAAAAAGTAAAGTAGGCATATTAGGTATCACCGCGTCCGTATCGACCGGCTCTATAAAAATATCACATGACCCACCCCGCTAGGTAAACGCCGTAAAAAGTAAAAACAGTGCAAAAAAAGCCATTTTCTGATCACCTTGCCTCACAAAAAGTGTAATATCAAGCAATCAAAAAGACATATTAATCCCAAAATGGTACCAATCAAACCTTCATCTCGTCCCGCAAAAAATGAGACCCTACCTAAGACAATCGCCCAAAAAATAATAAAAATATGGCTCTCAAAAAATGGCAACACAAAAAATGATTTTATTCTGTTCAAAAATGCATCTAATGTGTAAAACTTAACTAAAATAAAAATGTTAGACATATTGGGTATCACCGTGTCCGTAAAAACCTGCTCTATAAAAAATATTACATGAGATGGTCTCCCAGGTGAATGCTGTGAAAAAAAAATTTTTTAAAAACTATGCCAAAAACAGCCATTTTTTTCTCTCTTGCCTCACAAAAAGTGTAATAGCAGTTGATCAAATAGGCGTATTTACCCCAAAATGGTACCAATCAAACCGTCATCTCATCCTGCAAAAAATTTGGCATATTGGGTATCACCGCGTCCGTAACAACCTGCTCTAAAAATATCACATGATTTGCCCCTTCGGGTGAATGCTGTAAAAAAAAAAAATTAAAAAAAATTGTCAAAACAGCTATTTTTTTTCACCTTGACTCACAAAAAGTGTAATACCAAGCAATCAAAAAGTCTTATGTACACCAAAATGGTACCAATGAAAACATCACCTCATCCCGCAAAAAATAAGCCCCCACATAAGACAATAACTCAAAAAATAAAAATCAATGGCTCCCACAAACCAATCCATCAAAATCTGTGCTGCAAAATTCATATGGCACTCCTTCTGTTTTTGTTTAATTTGCACCTCAATTCCCCACTATTTTCATGATCTGCTTGCTGTCAGTGAATGAATTTATTATTGTTTACATTCAAAGGTACAGAAACCTGTTTGTACCTAGTTACAGTTACGTAACAGCTGTTATTATAACAATAGTGATCTAAGGCTGGTGTCTAGGACAGGAGAAAAATTATTGTTGTTTCTGTACTTAGTGCATAGAGGATTGACTAGATCAGGTAACCCGTAACCCTATTCAACCTTAAAGGCTATTTACACCTTTACTCATTTTGCACTGAAAAATAATTTTTTTCTATTGGCCTTTAAAAAAAACTGTTCTGTCACAAAGGGTTAACTGTTTTTCTAGCTGTGTGAATCCTACTTTCACTTTGTGCTGTTATCTAATAACCCTTATCTCTAAATTACTGAAAGGTCATAAACACTTATTTAAACCACATTTTTATCAGTAATAGATAATCAATTAGCTATAATGAGTGTTTAAGAGGCAAGAAATCAGAGAGAAGGAGCCGTCAGCTGAGCTGCCTGACGGAACAGAGTGAAAATTCAGATCCTGCTACTAGATAATAAACTCAAGGGTGCACAAAGACAGGGATTCAAATTTTTAATTTTAATAAATTTTTAGCTCAAAATGAGTACAAAGCAATAATAATTTTTAAAAAAGCCCCCAAAGGTGTACATAGCCTTTAAGGGGTTCTCCGACACTGTGTATGTGGTGCACGTGTGCTGTCTCTCTTCTCTCTTCCTGCTCGTCATAGACATATGGTAGAAGCAGCGAACAGGAAGAGCGACAGTAGACGGCACGTGCCCAAAGCACCTGTCTTCCCTACATACAGCTGATCTGATATTGATGACCTATCCTGAGGATAGGTCATCAATATTAAAAGCCTGGAGAACCCCTTTAAGGCTGGGGCTACCAGGTCATTTTGGCAGACACATGACAGGCAGCGAAAGCGCACTGCAGAGCACTGCAATTAGGCTTGTCACTTTTCCCAACAAAAAATACCGGCCAACTTAAGCCACGACCTAAAGGGGGGGTGGCTTGGGCGTGGCTTAACACAGGATGTTATTTGACACAGATGGTTTGAATTTCGCAACAATTTTACAAAAAGAAAAAAAAACTTGTTTTTAAAGGGGTTTAATTTAACACTGGGCTATGATAAACAGGCACGCTGCCAGATTTTGCACCTAATTTATGACTGGGAGGCTGGAAGGGCAATGACGTCTCAGACAGATGTAGTACTGATGTTATTCTGATTGTTTTGCTACATTCATATTGTGGTCCGCAAACCACGGATCTGCAGAATACGGATACTGTCACTGTCCAATCCCCTGAGGATGCCATGTAATGGTGAAACATGTCGGGGGGTGGCAAGACTAATCTGTTTTAGGGACAGTTGTAGAGGCTGTGTTTATTGTAATAGGAGACAGAACAATTACATGTGAAGTGAGGAGGCTGTCAGCAGCACGCAGCTGTGGTTTCCTGAGATAAGACATGTATCTATCAATGTTGACATTGTTGCAAGTGCAATAGCTACACAAATGTGACAAAACGCAATTAACTGCAACTCTTCTTTCCTATCAGTAATACATTTAATGAAGAAAAATAAAAGTGAATTTTTAAATGAATTAAAGGCAAATGGAAAGAAGGTGCCTAATGGTTAATGAGCAACAGTGATTAATGAGTAGACTGTAATTTTGTCACTCATCACTAGAAATGGCTAATTTTATCTGCAAAATGGACAAGAATAGGACATGTTTTAGAATTTATGGAATGGCTACACAGATGCATTTTTTTTTGTTTTTTTGTGGACACACAAAAAAAAATGTGGATCAGATGCTGATCCCAAATGCTGTCATGAGCATGAACTCTTAGGACTGTGGCCCGGACGTTGCATTCCGAAAAAAAGATATTAGCCGTGGGCCGTCCTGGAGATGCCGTGATCATGGCATCTTGAGGGTGAAAAACTTGGAAGCACACGCTTCCGGGTTAATCATCCCTGTGTGATGATTGGGGATGCCTGTAATTAATTCTTATAGGCTGAAGAGAGTTTGTGCACCACAGCTGCAATCTACTAGATTTTAGTGTCCTTCTGGACCAGTAAACTGACGTAGAAGGTGATAAATATAGTTGGGAAAATGGCAAGGCCAGCGGAGAAATGGCACTTGCACAAAGAAAAATTTTGCACAAGTGATGTTGAAAAAGCTGCATTTTGTGACTTTTTCACGCCAGTTTTCTGGCTTAACTTAAAGGGGTTATCCATATTCTAAAAGATCCCCCCCTAACGCCCAAGCCCCTCATATACATTATACTTACCTGCTCCCCAGTACCTGCTTCACTCTGGATCCCTGCACGGCTGCTGCTGTATCTCCCCATCGCGCGGATCAAAACATCCAACTGTCTCACAGTCTGTTATTGAGTCAGCTATTTTACTGAACATGACAGCATAAGGGAAGTAAATGGGGTGGCATTGTGACCCACTACATACTACAACCCACAGTCATAAGAAATCCAGCAGGTTTGAATTTTTTTTTTTGCAACTACTGATTCAGGGTCACAATGCAACTCCATTTATTATATTGCAATATACAGGACTGTAGTATTACGGTGATGCGATCTTCGGCTGTGCAATGTATGTTGCGCCAATCATAGGCTGCAGCAGTCACATGGGATGAGACGTCATTGCAGGAAACCAGATTCTTCAAAGTCTGGTATGGTAGTAGTTCAAGGAAGTTACAGAAGCACCAGGGGAATATTCTATGTTTTTGTTGTTTTTTTTAGTATGCCACAGCTGTAATCCGCATTGGAATCTGCACTAAAATCTACATGTTTTGGTATAGATTTTTCCGCTGCATATTTCCCCGTGGATTCTTGGAGAATTACTGCAGGAAATTGTTCAGCAGAGAAGATTGCTCTTCTGCAGCATGTGCAGGTAGCCCAAAAACGAAAATCTCTAAGGACTGCCAGCAAGCAGAGATACTGGAAGCAGTACGGCGTTAAAACCAAAAGCATATTAGAAAGTTACATAACTTTTCATTGTACAACGACTAAGCTTTCTTTACATAAGGCTGGAAACCTTTTTAACCTACAAAACTCCTTTCATGAGCGGGAACCATAATTCCTCTCAACTGTTAATGGCAGTCTGCATTTTGTAAATGGAGGCAAAGTATCCACAGCACACTGTTCTACTGACAGCACCCGGAAAACAGATATTATTTATGAATTCTGCATTCATTAACTTGACATTTATAAATTAAATACAGCGAAAATCTCTTTTAAATTTACACTTCACCCCAACAGTTTTGCCATGCTGCGGTTTAATTATAGGACCTCAAGGTGCAGCCAAGCATGCCACTGGGAGCAGGGTGCTTTATTTCAGGTGACTTACCTCCATCAGATACGGCCAAAACCTGAAAAGGAATAATACAGTTGTAACTAATGTTGTACATAATTGCATATACAGCTGATTATACATATACATCAATAATAGTCACTCCACTGCATTAATAACACCCCTTTCCCTCGAACAGTGCAAGTGGTTGCTGTGGAAGCAGAGACTTAAAGGGGTTGTGTGACGAAACATACAGTATTCTACATGTTTCAAACCAGCACCTGAATCTGAAAACTTTTGTAATTAAACATTTACTGCCACCCCCTGGTGCTTGAACTACCAAATGTGCATAAATACAAAAATCATGGGCAGCACGGTGGCTCAGAGGTTAGCACTGGTGCCTTGCATCTCTGGGGTACTGGGTTTGAATCTGACCAAAGACAACGTCAGCGTGCAGTTTGTATGTTCTCCCTGTGTTTGCGTGGGTTTCCTCCCACACTCCAAAGACATACTGATAGCATACCTCCCAACCGCATTTCAGTGGCTGTCCCGCTGTCCCGGTATGGGGGAGCTATGTCCCAGTCTCTGGCAGCTGTCTCTGCGTCCATAGGACTTTCTGTGAGGGGACTGCACTGTGTTTATTATCCCTGTACTGTGACATCACTGTGTTTAATATCCCTGTACTGTGACATCACTGTGTTTAATTAGGGTGACCAGACGTCCTCTTTTCCCCGGACATGTCCTACTTTTGGGCATTAAAAAAATGTCCAGGGGGAATTTGAAAATCGTCCGGGATTTTGTTGGACTGCCTCAAACTGTTTGAGTCAAACATAATTTATGTTTGACTCAAACAGTTTGAGGCAGTCCAACAAAGTCATTTTAACTTTTAAAATGGCCTTTAGGGTTAAAAATAATAAAAACAAACTCACCTTTTCCACTTGTTTGCGGCGCAGCCGATCCGGTGTCTTCTTTCTTCTTTCCCGGCCTTGCAGGACCTGCAAAAGTCAGTGACGTCACCAAAGGTCCCTTTGCAGGTCCTGCAAGGTGAAAGAAGAAAGAAGACACCGGACCGGCTGCGCCGCGAACGAGTGGAAAAGGTGAGTTTTTTTAAATTATTTTTAACCTCTAAGGGCCATGTTAATAATTATTTTCTGTTATAACCATGTTATAACGGAAAATAATAAAGGGAAGTTTGGGTCCCCATTCCCTGGGGTATAGTGTAATGGCATTACACTATACCCCAGGGAATGGGGGGACCCGAACTTCCCTTTACTATTTTATTTCTGAAAAGGAGCACACCTTTTTTTCTTTTTTTTTTTGGGGGGGGGATGGGGGGTTCGGATAAAAAAAAAAAGGTGTCCTCCTTTTCAGAAACCCAAATCTGGTCACCCTAGTTTAATATCCCTGTACTGTGACATCGCTGTGTTTATTATCCCTGTACAGTGACATCGCTGTGTTTATTATCCCTGTACAGTGACATCACTGTGTTTATTATCTCTGTACTGTGACATCACTGTGTTTATTATCCCTGTACTGTGACATCGCTGTGTTTATTATCCCTGTACAGTGACATCACTGTGTTTATTATCCCTGTACAGTGACATCACTGTGTTTATTATCTCTGTACTGTGACATCACTATGTTTATTATCCCTGGACTGTGACATCACTGTGTTTATTATCCCTGTACAGTGACATCACTGTGTTTATTATCCCTGTACGGTGACATCACTGTGTTTATTATCCCTGTACTGTGACATCGCTATGTTTATTATCCCTGTACGGTGACATCCCTGTGTTTATTATCCTGTACTGTGATATCGCTGTGTTTATTATCCCTGTACTGTGACATCGATGTGTTTATTATCCCTGTACTGTGATATCGCTGTGTTTATTATCCCTGTACTGTGACATCACTGTGTTTATTATCCCTGTGCGGTGACATCGCTGTGTTTATTATCCCTGTATGGTGACATCGCTGTGTTTATTATCACTGTACGGTGACATCACTGTGTTTATTATCCCTGTACGGTGACATCGCTGTGTTTATTATCCCTGTACAGTAAGGGGACTGGGTGATTAGCTTATAGTGGGTGGAGTTAGGGGCGTGGCCTAGTGCTGAAAAAATTTACCACAATATGTCCCTCTTTGTCTCTTTACAAAGTTGGGAGGTATGTGATAGGGACTTTATATTGTGAGCTCCATTGGCGATAGTGTGATGCTAATGTATGTAAAGCGCTGTGGAATATGTCAGTGCTATATAAGTGAGTATAATAAATTTTAAAAAACAAGGTATCTATGCTACAAGGTATTTAAGTAAACAAAGAGTATTGTTTTAATCAGCATGATCAACCCTACCAGGTGATATGCCTACTTTAATACAGTTGATCATGCTGACAGCGTCTCTTTAAGGCCCCTTTCACACAAGTGTGAGACTTGGACATCTCTCGCATCGTGTGTCGTGTACTGAACTACCGGCACTGAACGGGAGTTAGATAGCATTATACTGATTTATGATGCTATGTAACCCTTACAGTTCTGGAATGTGTTGGATAACACTGTCAGCATTATCCAACACATTCCAGAACTGTAAGGGTTACATAGCATCATAAATCAGTATGATGCTATGTAACCCCCCCCCGTTCAGTGCCGGGAGTTCAGTACACGGCACACGATGCGGGAGACGTCCGAGTCTCACGCTTGTGTGAAAGGGGCCTAATGGTTAAATGTTAATTCTACATTTTCAGTGACAGTCTTGTTTGTTGGGAATTGATCTTTCATCTATATCCGTTTTCATAGCATAAGTGCACTACACCCAGTGCCTTTAACTTCATCATGCTGTCACTCTACGCTACATGGTACTCCGACAGCAAACTATCATTTCTTTTTCCCTGAACAGCAATGATAACGCTGTAAGTTACCCAGTGCACAGATATTAGAACAACCATTTTGGGGCAAATATTAAATTAGAAAAATTTATTGTTTTCAGGTTTCTACCCATTTTACCATATACAAGACATATACAATAATAAGACATCTGCACCAAATAAGAAAGCTGAATGTGTTCCACAAACGAGGGCTTCTCTGTGACTTTCATGGTCTATCCTGGCACATCGCTCTTTCATTCCATATCCCTTCATTCAGCGAATCAGTGGGGTCTCATAGTTCAGACCTCCTAAGGGTAGGCCATCAATGTCCCAGAGAAACCTTTAAAGGGGTTAAACATATACAGGATAGGAAATAAGTGTCTGATCTGCAGGCGTCCGACCGCTGGGAACTCCGCCGATCACAAGAACGGAGGCCTGTGTTTGAATGGAGTGGTTGACACAAATGTGTCTATGGGGTTGCTAGAGATACGAAACCGCTTGTACCTGGCTATCTTTGGTAGACCCAAATTGTAGTAATAATCTGCATGTGTGTCTGCTGCTTCATTCAACTAAACAGGTCGGACAGAGATGGCCAATTACAAGTGGTTATCTGTAGCAGCCCCATAGAGCTGAAAACAGAGGAACACAGGCCCCCATTTTCATTATTGGCCCCAGCGGTTGAATTCCTGTCAATCACAGGATGGAGGATAGGCTCTTGTAATGGGACAACCCTTTTTTCCTTGAACAACAACCTCTTATTAAATGGAAATGTTTTTGTTTATTAGGTTGAACAATAAAAGGCTCTATTCAAACTAAATTTTCTCTCTTTGTCATTTTTATATATTTTACTGCTACCCCAAAGATATTTACTACAATTTTCGGATAGCAGAAGACAGTTGGCCTTAGCTGGCAGCCAGAAGGCTTATACCAGGGGTGCACCACCAATGAGGTCAGGTGAGGCGATCGCCTCAGGCAGCACATGGTAGGGGCAAGAGGGGGGCAGCAGAAGGGCTATGGGCAATGAGCGCTTTGATTTTGGCAAAGGGGTTATGTTAAGAAATTGGAATGGGGGGCGCCGTTTCAGTTTTTGCCTCTCGCAGCAGAAAGGCTAGGTGCACCCCTGGCTTATACACTACTTTATGCAGGAAAAATACATGAAAAACTGGCAGATACAAAGTCACAAATATCCAATAAGATCCATTATGCTTAAGTTCTGATCGATTAAAAATCTGTATCTGAATCCTTGAACAAACTGTAATGACTTACAGTGAATTATTATCAGCCTGTTCCTCTTCACCAGCAGCTCTGCAGTGACTGCAGAATTTTGGGTGGACAATGCTGCTCCATGTTACTAGCCATGCACTCACTCAGATGTTTCATATTTCACATAGAGATGAATGGGGCGGCAGCATGCATGCTAGATGCCTCTATGTAAACTCCTTCCTGTAAGGGACATGCTGGTGAGAAGGAACAGAAAGTTTGGAACCCCTATGCCAATCAGGGGTGCATCACCAATGAGGCGAGGTGAGGCGATTGCGTCAGGCAGCACCAAGTAGTGGTAAGAGGGGAGCAGCGGAAGGGGGATTATCTTTTTCTGCAGTATAGTATTGGGAAGCACAGAGGGCACAGTATGTGGTGCTGTGTTGCCCTGTATGCTTTGTATCTCTGTATGTATTCTTTTCCAAGTATGTCTTTAACAGTAGGGCTGGAGGGAAGGGGTTAGGTTAAAAAAAATGGCATTGCAGGGTTTTGGTGCCATTTCAGTTTATGCCTCAAGTAACAGAAAGGCTAGGTGCACCCCTAATACCAATGATTCGTGGCGAGGTGCATTCTCTCTACATCTTTTACATCAGAACGAAAGTGTGATATTGTTTTAATGATCTACTCTCATCTGTTCCTTGGAAATGTCTTCTATGACATTAGTTACCTCCCTAGTATAGTTAGATAGCAATAAACCAAGCAGGAAATACAATGTATTGCTGTGCACAGCTGTACTTCTGCCTATTTATATGGGGCGGTAATATTTACTGGAAGATAAGCGGACCTGGCTGGATAGCATAAACACTGAGCAACGAGAGCCACGGGAGGGGATTAATTATTACAAATATCTAACTTGCTCCAAACTGCAACTCTCAACTTTAACCCACATCTCTTAAAATAATGCATTCCAGCCTGATGGAGACATGCATTCATTAACATGATTTGAATGTCTTGTGAAGAAACAGCAACCAAGGCAAAGTCAACAGATATGTCTTCTGTAGTGACCTTATCTGGCTAGGCTTGTCATTAGTAAGAATGAAGCACTTACCAATCTGCCTTGAGGAACCTCTAGAAATTTCATTTTCCCTGGCATCCCCTCATACGCTCTTTGTAATGTTTGTCATTTCTGAAGAGCTAGTGAGACTGGGTGAAAACAGCACCACCCAACCCTATCAACCTCAAGCATCCCCATAAGCCATACTACCTCTTTCCACCAAAGCCACAGGAAGCGTTGCTGCAGAAACTAACCACAGCAGGAAGCTGAGTTCTCAAATGAAGAACTATTTTTTAATGTTTACAGATGTCATCGTGAAAGCGGGGGGTCAAAATACCATGTCAAAGCTCATGTTCTCTCATGTCAAGGTCACCACAATTCATGGAAATTAGTTATAAAACTCAATTTTGTAGTAATAATATGTATAATCATAAACATGGCACTTTCAACGGTCATTTATTTTTATAGAATACAAAGTTACATTTAAATAATTAAAGTTTTTTTTGGATTTGTGGGACCCCAACAACTTGGATCTCCACTGATCACTAGATCATTGATCACTAGATCAGGGGACCTCAGTACCTGGTTAAACCCAGCTACAAGAATGCAGCTAGGAGGATTTTGAATAGAGGAACAGTAGAACAATGCCACTCCATTCTCTGGCCCCATTCTACGTAGCATTACAAATCCAGTGCATGGGAGATACATTCTTCAGGTTGAAATAGCCCTTTAAGGTTCATGTTATGTTTTACTATTGTGTGTCACTACCACAAATATATTGAATGAATATTCAGCTTAGCAATGGAACATCTGTGGCAGAGGGTCCGTTGGACTCCATCAGGGACCAGATCCTATGAATGACTACTACATGTGTATCCTCTATAGCTACATCCATGATATTATATGCAATTATTAAATTGTTCTAATAGGACAGGAAAAATATTGGTGTCTTTAAGGTTTCATACTGGCATTTTTGAAATACT
Source organism: Rhinella marina (assembly GCA_900303285.1). Taxonomy (NCBI): domain Eukaryota; kingdom Metazoa; phylum Chordata; class Amphibia; order Anura; family Bufonidae; genus Rhinella; species Rhinella marina. The sequence goes on from ONZH01010554.1 coordinate 22,183, forward strand.
GTGAATGACAAGGAAACAATCTACAATCTATTCTTCCCCATTAACGCTAGTTTCACACTAACATTCAAATGTACCCGTGGTATTCGTCCAGCCGATTCTCGGCATATTTACTAGGTTGTAGAACATCCTGTAGGTTGATCTAGCCTGCCAGAACACTAGTGCATATGTCCTAATTCTACAGCTGATCAATAATGTGTTGGAATATAATAAAAAGGGATATAAACCCTACAGTTCACGTCTAGAAGAATAGCTGGCCGCTGAAAACAAGACACACGGTACACATCCTTTTTAATACACTCCAACACGTTATTGATCAGCTTTAGAATTAGGAGAGATGCATTTGTAAGAATTTGTAAGCATTTGCGGTTCGTATGGTCATTATTGTGAACTTGTTGTTATCGCTTTGTAGTCACATGTTATCATTTTACATTACTATTTAATACCATCCGCAGTCCTTGTTTTTTGTGGATCTTGCTTTCTTTTTAACTTTTTTTAATATAAATAAATAAAATTTGTATGTGTATTCTTGGTTTGGTTGGTGAATTATGTAAAGGAGTTTCTTTCATAGTTATGTCACTAACTTTTCAAATACAATTTTGATATGTCAGCACTGAGACCCCCACCAATCCCTAGAACAAGGGGATAAAAGAGTATCTATAGCGTGCTCTCTTTCCTCATTGTTGATGAAAGAATGGAGATGGGCCCATAGACTTGTGTGGACCCCATCTTGTGCAGTGAGAGAGTTCACTATGCATATGCTTCTTACCCCTCGTTCTAAGGACCTGTGGAGGTCTCAGCTCTTGGACCCCCACTGATCTATGACATATCAGAGACCCCCTTGTCTAATATTGCTGCTTAATCCATCGCCAATTATTTACTGAGCAGAGAGTCAGTGCATGGAGATCTAATTTCCATTACAGTCTAGTATAATTATAGAATCTAAGTAAATTAGCCACTATAAAAAACAATATTATCCACAAACTGTAACTGAGCTAAATGAGACTAAGGGCACTTGTACCAATAGATTAGGCAATGGTTGGGGATGCTTAGCATAACCCTATTTAACCAGGGAGATGTGCTGCCAACAAACTAATATTTTTGGTGCCAACAAATGAACATTTGCTTGCTTGTTGGGCGATCGGCACATTTACAAAAGCCAATTATCAGGAACCGGTGTTTGTACACTTGTTTGTTCATGCTTAGCCCATGCAAAGTCCCGTAAGGTTGAGCCAAGAACTTAAAATTTACAGTACTTTAGATTTAGACAAACAATGTAGTGAAACACGGCCAAATATCTGCAACTCTAGTTGTTTGCACCAAAAAGGAACCTACAGTATCCCTCTGACTTGCAGTCTGACATATATTCCTTAACTTCCTTTTAGAAAGCAGGAACTGTCTTATGCAACATCTACCAGACTGCGATATCATGATCATACAGCATAGCAACTCAATGTGTTTACTTGTGTTTTTACTTCCAACATTAATAACTGAGAGAAGATGCTGCCATAGATTCTAGTATTGGTTTTAAACATAAAGGATGTGATCATTTGAACCAAGACTGGCTGAGCAAGACTTATTGAATTCCATCCACCACTCCTTAAAGGGGTTGTCCGAGTTATTTTTTTGTTCTTTATATGTTACTAACTTGTCAGGTATAACAACTTTCCCATATACTTTGTGTTTCCAAAGCTGCTGGTTTCTCAGAGTTGACTCAGGGTCACATGACCTGTGATGTCACCTTATCTCCCTGGTCTGTGATGTTTCGTTCACAAGCCTCAGAGATCAGATAAGAGTCTGTACACAAGACGTCACTGGCCACGCCCCCTTCCTTTGCCGGGCTCCTGCTATCTGCTTTCCCTGGTTTCCTTCAGATAAAACATTAACCCCTTCAGCCAGAACACACTGAGGGCTCAAGGCTTTAGAACAAACAGTAGCTGCAGCAGTGAGAGGAGACAAATGCTGGGCAAGGAGCTATAGAGGAATTGTATTGTACAAGAACAGGTAGGGAGAATTTCCTGTGTGTATCAGCATTGTCATTGTACAGCTGGGACTTGTAGTCCTACACATACAACATGCTGCTGAGTATTCCAGCAGGCAGACATGTCACTCAGCACTTGTATTCATTCCCTTTGCAGAGAGGGGGGAGAAGGGGGAGGGGCTGAGATTGTTGTTACTGCATGTAAACAAAGACCAGAAAAGAACAGGGAAATGAGGAAATATGGATTTTTTTTTGCCTAAAACTTGCTTAACTTAGTTATATATTGCTGCCCATCAGATTTACAGTGCTATATTTTTTTTTCATAACTCGGACAACCCCTTTAAGACATTTTTTTATTCCCAAGGCCTGTGCCTTCATTGAATTTTTAACAAGTATAGTAAAAAGGAAATTTCACCCATGTAGGGATATGGCCAAACATGCAGCATTAAAAGTCATCTTCTAGAATATACAGTGCCTTGCGAAAGTATTCGGCCCCTGGAACTTTTCAACCTTTTGCCACATTTCAGGCTTCAAACAAAAAGATATAACATTTTAAATTTTTGGTGAAGAATCAACAACAAGTGGGTCACAATTGTGAAGTGGAACGAAATTTATTGGGTCATTTAAACTTTTTTTGTAATGATAGTTGGGTGTGCAAAATTATTTGGCCCATTTACTTTCAGTTCAGAAAACTCACTCCAGAAGTTCATTGAGGATCTCTGAATGATCCAATGTTGTCCTAAATGACTGATGAAGATAAATAGAATCCACCTGTGTGTAATCAAGTCTCCGTATAAATGCACCTGCTCTGTGATAGTCTCAGGGTTCTGTTTAAAGCACAGAGAGCATCATGAAGACCAAGGAACACACCAGGCAGGTCCGTGATACTGTTGTGGAGAAGTTTAAAGCTGGATTTGGATATGAAAAGATTTCCCAAGCTTTAAACATCTCAAGGAGCACTGTGCAAGCGATCACATTGAAATGGAAGGAGTATCAGACCACTGCAAATCTACCAAGACCTGGCTGTCCCTCCAAACTTTTATCTCTAACAAGGAGAAGACTGATCAGAGATGCAGCCAAGAGGCCCATGATCACTCTGGATGAACTGCAGAGATCTACAGCTGAGGTGGGAGAGTATGTCCATAGGACAACAATCAGTCGAACACTTCACAAATCTGGCCTTTATGGAAGAGTGGCAAGAAGAAAGCCATTTCTCAAAGATATCCATAAAAAGTCTTGTTTACAGTTTGCCACAAGCCACCTGGGAGACACCCCAAACATGTGGAAGAAGGTGCTCTGGTCAGATGAAACCAAAATCCAACTTTTTGGAAACAATGCAAAACAATATGTTTGGCGTAAAAGCAACACAGCTCATCACCCTGAACACACCATCCCCACTGTCAAACATGGTGGTGCCAGCATCATGGTTTGGGCCTGCTTTTCATCAGCAGGGACAGGGAAGATGGTTAAAATTGATGGGAAGATGGATGGAGCCAAATACAGGACCATTCTGGATGAAAACCTGTTGGAGTCTGCAAAAGGCCTGAGACTAGGACGGAGATTTATCTTCCAACAAGACAACGATCCCAAACATAAAGCAAAATCTACAATGGAATGATTCAAAAATAAAGGTATCCAGGTCTTAGAATGGCCAAGTCAAAGTCCAGACCTGAATCCAATTGAGAATATGTGGAAAGAGCTGAAAACTGCTGTTCACAAACGCTCTCCATCCAATCTCAAAGAGCTCGAGCTGTTTTACAAGGAAGAATGGGCAATAATTTAAGTCTCTAGATGTGCAAAACTGATAGAGACATACCCCAAGCAACTTGCAACTGTAATCGCAGCAAAAGGTGGCGCAACAAAGTATTAACCCCTTCGCGACCAGCGCCGTACATGTACGGCGCTGGGGCGATGCGGGCACATGGCGCCCGCTCGCGGGTGCGGCGGGCGTCATGGCCGGCAAGTCTCTGCTGTTTCTAACAGCAGAGACTTGCCGCTACCTACTGTGTCGGCGGCGTCTTCCGGGGTGACTAGATGCCGTGATCACACGTGATCACGGCATCTAGTTGCGTCTAAACCCGGAAGCGTTCGCTTCCGGGTGGTGTACAGACACCCCGTGTGGCCAATCGGGGTGTCTGTACACCATATGAAAACTGTAATCCTCGCTGGTGAGGATTACAGTTTTCAAAGTGCAATTCTTATTCTGGCCACTAGATGGCAGGCCAGGATAAGAAATGAGCAATTCATGGATTTCTGAGTCTATAAAACCCAGAATTGCTCATAAAGAAAAAAAAAAGCCACAATTTATAAGCCCATATTTGAGCTTTCTAATAGTAAAAAAAAATTTAAAAAAAATGTTAAAAAATATATAAAAAATAAAAAAGATGTAAAAGTTCAAATCACCCCCCTTTCCGTATAAGTAAAAAATAAATACCTAAATAACAATAAATATAGACATCATGGGTATCACCGTGACCGAAAACGCCTGTACTTTTAAAATATAAAAAAAAAATTCCAATACGGCGAATTGTGTGGCGGAAAAAAGCGTCCAAATGGCGATTTGCCGTTTTTTGTCGCTTTTTTTTTCTAAAAAAAATTAAATAAAAAGTGATCAAAAAGTCATACACACCCCAGAATAGTATCAATAAAAACTTCAGATCGTCCCGCAAAAAATGAGCCCCCATACAGCTCTGTACACATAAATACCAAAAAGTTATAGGGGTCAAGATTTGACAAGGAAAAAAAAATGGGCAACTTTCTAATTGTTTTATCACTATGAAAACGCAGGAAAAACTATACATATTAGGTATTGCCGGATTCGTACTGACCAGTAGAATGAAAGTAACGGATCAGTTTTAATGCACATCGAACGCTGTAAATAAGAAACCCGTAGAACTGTAGCGGAATAGCGTTTTCTTTGCAATTTCACCCGGTTTGGAATTTTTTTCCCGCTTCCCACTACACCGTATGCAATATTAAATGGTGGCGTTGGAAAGTACAACTTGTCCTGCAAAAAACAAGCCCTCATACAGCTATGTGAACAGAAAAATAAAAGAGTTATGGCTGTTTGAAGGCAGGGAGCGCAAAACGAAAATGCAGAACCGAAAAAAGCTCCGGGCGCGAAGGGGTTAATGCAAGGGGGCCGAATAATTTTGCACGCCCCACTTTTCAGTTTTATTGTTACAAAAAAAGTTTAAATGATCCAATAAATTTTGTTCCACTTCACAATTGTGACCCTCTTGTTGATTCTTCACCAAAAATATAAAATGTTATATCTTTTTGTTTGAAGCCTGAAATGTGGCAAAAGGTTGAAAAGTTCCAGGGGGCCAAATACTTTCGCAAGGCACTGTATGAAATCAAGGTCAGTGAATGTAAATTCCAGTAATTGTTGCAAATATTCTCAAGACTTTGTCATAAGTCAAATATTTGAAACTGATGCCTTCAACCCTTTTACTTCGTGGAGGGCTTTCAGTCAAGGCTTTTAAGGTGCTTTCTCACCTCCCTCTTCTCCAGTGAGCGGTTGATGTAGAATGATTTAGACGCTCTGAATTTATTCCTTAAAGTAGACAGTCGGCTTTTTGTGTTTCTGACCTCCCAGAAAGAAAAGTCCAAAAACTGAAGGGAACGCTAAGAATGAAAAGAAAGGATCATGTTTAGAGATATGCAATTATTAATGAGAGCAGTCAAGTTCAGTGGAAAATAATGCTTTGCTTCATCTACGTCTTCAAAACATTTTTAAACAACTGCTTATTACATCAAGTGAATTTTGGCTTTTCCAAAGGGTTTTACATGTCATGAAGAAAATGCTAAACAAATTTGACAGAAGTTCTAAATATATCCACAGCAGACATAGAGCTGCAAGTCCCAGCAGCAATGGTGACCTAAGCCAGAGGGAAAATATCCATCTTCACACTCTTTCACTCTAGCTGTACATTGACAAACGTTGATGACTACATAAGATTGTTCCATCTACAAACCTAACCTGGTCATGAATACACCTTGCTGCTTTATCCACATAGAGCTTAGAGACTCCCACTAATATTCATATATGCACAATGACGTGATGATGATGACAACCCTTCCTTTTAATTCTACTTAAGTCATCTAAGGCTGGGTTCACATAAAGTTTTTTCTTATGTTTAACGTACACAAAAACATAAATATTAACGGTTGCCTCTGACAGATGTCATACATCATTTATCATACTAATATTGATTTACATATCTTCTCGTCAATTCCCTACACTATTGCTAAGTGTTTTTGTCTTTCCCAGCATCACCCCCTAATGAACCCTTGTTTCTGGGGGAAACGCGTAGGGGTGCAGGGATCCACATCAGGGGGTGTCCCTGGGCTTAGGGCCTATATTAGGGCTGTCCAGGGAAAGCTTTTTACTGTTCCCTAACCATATAAAGCTACACCCATATGTGTATATACATCATTGTTTGGTGTTTTTCTACGCTCACATGAGCATTTTTTAAAGTATGAATTAATAAAGTTATTGATTTTAGATACGCTTTTCTTTTTACTTTTGTCATGTAGCGTACCCTGTGGACTATATCCCGCATTATCTCTTCATTTTTGTTTTTGGTAAAAGTCCAGCAAAATTTTAAAAAAATTGTAAGTTAACATATATGTTTTTCTTACAATGGAACCTATGGTGAGAGATGTCACTGTATGGCATCTGTCTGAGGCATCCGTTAATGTATACTTTTTTTTTTTTGCAATGGAACTCTATGGTGAGAGATGTCACTGTGTGGCATCAGTCTGTGGCATCTGTTTAACGTATACATTTTTTGTATACATTAAAAGTAAGACAAAAAGGTGATTTAAACCCAGCCATAGATGGAATATATTAATTCACATGAGTTCTTGCATCCATACACGTTTAAAACTCCATATAAACAAGGACTATTGAGTCTGCAATAGATCGCATTCTTGTGAATGAATAAAACATCCCATAATAAGCTGACCATACACATTAGATGTCCCGATTTTGATGGGTCGGGCTGACCACTTTACATGTTTCGGGCCTCCCAACTCTGCTAGATTTGAACTACCCAATCCTTTTGTTCTCAGGGAGATTGGCCGCTGCATTTTCCAACTGTGCGGTGTGTTACAAGTGCTAGGTGACAGCTAGGTGACACATATGCATTCTTCAACTAGTTAAAGGGGACCTGTCACCACAAAATGCTATAATGTTATAGAGCAGAAGGGACTGAGCAGATTGATACATAGTTTTCAGGAAAAAGATTCAATAAAACTTCTGCTTTTTCCAAACTCATGACCACAGCTATCAGTGACTGACAGTTATCTATGTATACACACTTACACAGAGAATGCTATCAATCACTGATGACACCTTACCTGCACTCAGAGATAGCAGTCAGAGCAACTACAAAGAGCTTCATTCTCTCGAGTAGCCCAGCATATCCATGCAATGCTCAAACAGCTCATTGATTTCAGTGGGAACAATGCAATGGCCATTTTTCTTGTGATAGCACTGAACTTGATGGGATCCCGTGCAAATTTTTGGAGGTCTCAGCAGCAGGATATACTGACTGTCAAAAAATATAATACAGCTCACCCTCTTTGACTGAGACTGAGCAGCAGTATAGGTATCTTAACTTAAAGGGACACTACCATTTTATCCCATATTAATGGCCTCAATGTGAATATTCTAATTCATATTTTTTAAGAAAAACAGGGTATGGTTTTCTGGATATAATTTTTTTAAGTCACTACATTTATTCTATTCTCTGTCCTGGCTCTTTAACTTCCTTCTTTGTTTGGACGATTAATACAGCAAACAGCCTTGCTTGCTTTTTTTCATTCAGACCATTTACTGTGACCAGATAAGGTAAGGTAAGAGGAATGAGAGATTCAACTAGAGCATCACACATTACACTGATAAGAGCAATGCCGACATGTGGACACCTTTATCTAGGTCCATCAAGAGAACAACAGAGCTTGCATACTGTTATCCTAATTCTACTAATCTACTATTATAGTAGCAGATATCACCCTCCCTCCAAGCAGCAAGAATGGGATCCCTATCTACATAGAAGTTTTATCATTTGTACTGATTGTTACAGAAGAACAATATGTTATAGAAAAACAGAAAAAAATTATTTCCTATGAATGAGTGAATTAATGTGTTTAAAAAAATCCTTTTTCTGATGGAAGTGTCCATGACAACCGTAGTGGTAAAAAAACCACTTATCTGCCTGCAGTCCTGCCATTCCAGTGCCATTGACCTGTTCTTGTACTGCTGGTGACCGCTGAGGTCAGTGATTGGCCGCAATCATGGTTCCAGCCCACTTCCAGAAGCAACCAATAGCTGTTCAGTGGTGCTAGAGAGCATTGAGGTTTTCAGCCCCTTTAAGAATTATACTTTACAGAATAAATACATAAACAGGTAGAATAAAATGATAAGATAGTACTCTTTTGAAGTTGTGATATGCAAATCATTATGGTAAAAATACACAGTAGAGCACACTGTGAGATTTGGCACATCTTGCAAGAGGTTAGACACTCAGGTACATCTGTATCAAAGGCAAGTTGCTACAAATTACAACATAAATGTGCACAAAAGAAAAACTGACTAAAACTAGTAAAGTTAGGTAAATGTGGCTACACCCACTATTGCAAATGTAAAAAAAGTGGAGAGCTAGCTGTTGGAACCTATTCTTTTTGACACTTTTAATTAATAAATATGTCTAAAAGTAGATCTAACATTTTGCACAAAGAGTGCACAAGATTTTGAAATGCAACAAGCCACAATAGTAAATCTGGGTCAAGTTTTTTTGTTGCCTCCAGCAAGATCTTGCTTTATCTGGAAGCAATTTATGGAATTTCTAGTAAGTGAAATATCCTCCTGGTCATGAACCAACTTACTTAACTATGTTTACATTACATTGATTATTTTATAGAATATCTTACAAGTGACTCGGTGACATTGAGTCAGATGCTATATAAATATATATATATATATATATATATATATGTGTGTGTGTGTAAGACATAGGAGCAGTAAGAACTTCTTCTATGTACTTTATGTACCGGCTTATTTCCTGACCTAGGACTATTATATTAAATATATTTAGCAGCACACATCCCGCTGAACCTTTCTTACTTCATCTGACAGGTAAACATAGTGCAGGCAGATTGTCCAATATTTGTTCAGGAAAGTTGCCATAACAACCCTCCTTCCATATCTCACGTCAGTGCATGACACCAAAGCCCTTAGTCATATCTTAGTGACGGTCCTTGATCATCTGTGCTCATGGAAACCAACCTTCATTGACAGGACATTGCTATACTACAAGAAGAACATGGCAGGTTGTGTCTACAAACCTCTTGGAACATGGATCGCAAAACAAGCAAAATAGTTGAAGAATCTTAATGTCTTCAACTATAGATCACCACCTAAAAGGGATGTGATTGTACTGCTCAAAGACAGTGTGTCCATCCATACTAAGGACTTCATGGAGATTTCTGAGATAACAATATTAGTGATGGATTCGTAGGGTAGACCATTAATATCAGATCGGTGAAAGTGCAACCCTCAGCAACCCTACCATTCCGCAGTTTAAATAGGCTGCAGGCAAGCGCTCCTTCCTCTGCAACTTTGTCCCATTCAACCCGACTCCATGCTTATTTATCAATTACAGTATAATGTGACAATATCAAAATTCTTAATTATTTCATAGTAAAGTGTAAGTGTACCTTTTGTGCGGTAGGTTCCAATATTTTTTTTGCACATTTCTGTGCTGCTTTCTTTATTTTCAGAACCTGCTTTCTCTGAAATCATTGCTTGTATACCTGCAAGTTTAGAGCTCAGTGTATGTTTTTGTGTAAGATGGGACACAGGAGCCAACTGGCCCACCAGAGTACGAGAGGATTCTCCAGTGGGCCCAGGCTCTGGTGGGACCAAAAAACCCCAGTCCAACACTGAGATTTATGTGAGAAATGCACATCACTAGTCTTCTCAGGGATTTACACAGTCGAGTCACATTATTATGACCACTTCCTACTTTTGACGTTGGCAGTGCATAGCTCATAAAGGAAGTCATGTTTCATGTGCTGGCTTGGTGAGTGTATAAGGTGTGTGACAAACTGTCATGGGTAAAAGGGGCTATTTATGCTGCCATTGACGTTAGAGGTGAACGATAGCTATAAAGGTGCGCAAGCACAGATCGACACATTACAGTGATGCAACTTACTACTAATATGAACCAGGGGGCTACCAGATGTGTGTCTAAAACAACAGTTTAGTGAACCCTACTGCGTATGGGGCTCCGCAGCAGATAGATGGTCACTGCACCTCTGCAAATGAAGTTGCATTGGCAGAAAAGTCTTCAATTTTCACAGCTGTATCAGAATTGGATCTCCATTGATTGGCAAAGGGTTGCCTTCTCCAATGAATCACATGTTTTGCTTCATCAAACAGATAGACATTGGAGTGTCAGGCAGGGGTGGACTGGGAACTTATAGTGGCCCTGGAAAAAAATACTAAAAGTGGCCCCGTTTTGTAGTTGGGTCCAAATTGATGGAAGGCAGGGCCAGCAATACCATATTGTGGCACATTATACCACCCAGACAGAGCCAAATACCACAGTCCATCACAAAATACTGCCAGCAGCACAAAATAATTCCCCAAGAAGTTCCACTGGCCAGCCATGAGGAGGGCCCAGGCAGCCCCCTGGGTATCGGCCCACCGGGACATTTCCCTGTTAGGTCTACGGCCAATCCACCCCTGGTGTCAGGTGAGAAACATCAGAGAACAAATACCTGGCAACTATTACTGGAAGAACACAGGCTGGTGGTGGCATGTTGATTGTTTTCCCTGTGGCAGATTGGATCTTCCAGCAAGACAATGCAACATGTCACATGGCTATAAATGTCTGACATTGGCTGGAAGAGCATGGCCAAGACTTCCAAGTAATACCCTGGCCCCCTAAATCCCCAGACGTGAACAAAATGGAGCATCTGTAGGACCACCTCTATCGTTTTCTTCGCTGAATGGATCCTTCTCCACACACCCTCTAACAGTTGTGGGATGCACCGCAGTCAGCATGGCTCCAAATACCCATGACAACCTACCAGGACCCTATTGAGTCTAGCTGATGTCTATGCGGCACACAGGGGTTACTCTGGATAATAACAACATAAAAATGCCACTTTCAACCATTTTTTAAAAAGTTGCATTTAAAAAACTGCAAACATGTAGTTTGCAACTTTTTAATGCCATCTGGCATAAACTAAATTATGTATCTCCCTCATAGTGTTCACCTAAACCATCAGACACAAATGATAATTATAGATGGAGTTTTTAAAGGAGAATAGTCAGAAAAAATGGCAGATATAATTCTATCCCATGTATACATACATGGAAGCTTATCCAAAAAAATTAGTGTGAAATAACAGGAAAGAAATGAAAACAGCACCTGACCATATGTCCTAGCAGTGGCATACCGCCAATGGCGGCAGACCACGCCATGGCTATGAGGCCTGGCAGGGCTGAATGGTCCCGCCCACCTCACTTTAAGAGCAGCAGAGGAAGGAAACATCATCCTATCTGATGTTCCCTCCTCCTGTAGGTCCACTCACCCCCGCATTCCTGTGATAGATCCTGCTGTGTGCTAAAGGACCTTCCTGATGTAATCTGCCCATGTGACCAGTGGGGGAGGAGCCAGAGGAGCAGAGAGCTGTGATGCTGTACAGAGAGGAAACTCAGGCTGGAGTTTGGTGAGGCCTAGCTGTGAGTGTGTCTGTCTGTCCCTGTGTGTCTGTCTGTCCCTGTGTGTGTGTCAGTGTGTGTCCCTGTGTGTCCCTGTCCCTTTGTTTATCCCTGTGTGTGTCCCTATCCCTGTTCCTGTGCGTGCCTGTCCCTGTGTGTTTGTCCCTGTCCCTTTGTGCCCCTGTCCCTGTGTGCCCCTGTCCCTGTGTGTCCCTTTGTGTCGCTTTCCCTGTGTGCCGCTCTACTTGTGTGTCGCTCTCCCTGTGTGTCGCTGTCCCTGTGTGTGTCAGCCCCTGTGTATGTGTGTTTGTCCGTGTGTGTGTCTGTCCCTGTGCGTCTGTTCCCCTGTGTGTCTGTCCCCCTGTGTGTGTCACCATCACCATGCCCACAGTGTTCTTATGCTTTGACACAGCTGCATCAGGACGTTCTATGCGGAGCAAGAAGAAGAAGATGGAAGAGGAGACAGCGCTGCTAGCATGGAGTCCCGTGGGAGAGGCACATGGAGGCACACTAAGGACGTAGGTAACACTACCACATGATCTACACTACTATTATCTGTGGTTTTACATAGGACTGCAGGTAACTACCACATGATCTGCACTAGTGTTATCTGTGGTTTTACATACAGTAGGAGTGCAGGTAACACTACCACACGATCTACACTAGTGTTATCTGTGGTTTTACATAGGACTGCAGGTAACACTATTATATACACTCACCGGCCACTTTATTAGGTACACCATGCTAGTAACGGGTTGGACCCCCTTTTGCCTTCAGAACTGCCTCAATTCTTCGTGGCATAGATTCAACAAGGTGCTGGAAGCATTCCTCAGCGATTTTGGTCCATATTGACATGATGGCATCACACAGTTGCCACAGATTTGTCGGCTGCACATCCATGATGCGAATCTCCCGTTCCACCACATCCCAAAGATGCTCTATTGGATTGAGATCTGGTGACTGTGGAGGCCATTTGAGTACAGTGAACTCATTGTCATGTTCAAGAAACCAGTCTGAGATGATTCCAGCTTTATGACATGGCGCATTATCCTGCTGAAAGTAGCCATCAGATGTTGGGTACATTGTGGTCATAAAGGGATGGACATGGTCAGCAACAATACTCAGGTAGGCTGTGGCGTTGCAACGATGCTCAATTGGTACCAAGGGGCCCAAAGAGTGGCAAGAAAATATTCCCCACACCATGACACCACCACCACCAGCTTGAACCGTTGATACAAGGCAGGATGGATCCATGCTTTCATGTTGTTGACGCCAAATTCTGACCCTACCATCCGAATGTCGCAGCAGAAATCGAGACTCATCAGACCAGGCAACGTTTTTCCAATCTTCTACTGTCCAATTTCGATGAGCTTGTGCAAATTGTAGCCTCAGTTTCCTGTTCTTAGCTGAAAGGAGTGGCACCCGGTGTGGTCTTCTGCTGCTGTAGCCCATCTGCCTCAAAGTTCGACGTACTGTGCGTTCAGAGATGCTCTTCTGCCTACCTTGGTTGTAACGGGTGGCAATTTGAGTCACTGTTGCCTTTCTATCAGCTCGAACCAGTCTGCCCATTCTCCTCTGACCTCTGGCATCAACAAGGCATTTCCGCCCACAGAACTGCCGCTCACTGGATGTTTTTTCTTTTTCGGACCATTCTCTGTAAACCCTAGAGATGGTTGTGCGTGAAAATCCCAGTAGATCAGCAGTTTCTGAAATACTCAGACCAGCCCTTCTGGCATCAACAACCATGCCACGTTCAAAGGCACTCAAATCACCTTTCTTCCCCATACTGATGCTCGGTTTGAACTGCAGGAGATTGTCTTGACCATGTCTACATGCCTAAATGCACTGAGTTGCCGCCATGTGATTGGCTGATTAGAAATTAAGTGTTAACGAGCAGTTGGACAGGTGTACCTAATAAAGTGGCCGGTGAGTGTATATCCCTGTGTGTGTGTATATGTATATATATATATATATATATATATATATATATATATATACACACAATATACAGTTACAATAATTGTACTTTATATTTGGGTGGGGGGTCCAGTTCAGAGATTCGCTATGGGGCCCCTCGATTTCTATGTACGCCCCTGTCCTGCTGGGCTCTGAATGGGTATATAGAGGTTTTAAAGGGAGAGCACCAGCTTGGTACACCATTCTATAAGCCACTAAACTAACTCAGGAGGGATAGTCTGCAAATAGACTGATTTTGACCACATGTATCACAAAAACCGTTGCAAATTATTAATAAAGACCAATTGAGAAAATTATTTTTTGCCCAAAATGAATAAAATGCAATCATAAAAAAACTGTTCAGAAGGTATACATAACCTTTAAAGAGAGCCTATCACTGTGAAATCGGACAACCCCCTTAGTACAGATTTCTGTTACGAAAAGTCACTCTGAACATGACTCTTGCCGTTAGCCACTAGAGCAAGTTCCTGATTATGGGTCCCCCTCTGTCAGCCCCTCTTTCAGCTTAAATGCCTTAGGCAAAATAGAGGCAGCCGGGAAGAGCGGACAGGTGTAGGTAAAGTATCACGGAAAGTGAAGTTGGTATTGTTTTACTTCCTTACATTCCCTGACATTCCCGGTGGCTGCTATTTCTAATTCATGAAGCAGGCCCGTCATACATATGTCATTTGCAGTTAATCAATAACATTCCACTGATGTCAGGAAAGTGTGAATACTTTCCACTGTGATGAAGAAAATTGTGATAATGGCTGTAGTTAGCGGACCCTTCCTCCAGCCTCTACAAGTAGTCAATGTCATTTAGATTAGATGGATTTGGAAGCAGTTCTTAAAGCCAAAACTATTAATGGATAAAAAAAATTATAATCTTTGCTGCATAGTTGCCTCCCTTTATCATCCACTCCTGACAATGGCTTCAAAAACTGCAATAAAAACTACCGTACATCAAAATGGCACGTGTGAAAGTGTCGTTAGAGAAGAAGCAAAGTACAATAGCAGTTCCTGAAATAGTCAATTTAAAGAGGACCTGCAACTTTCCTGACAAGTCTGTTTTAGAAAATACTTCTATTTTCCATTATATAAAATGCTGTAATATCTGTATTAGAACTGCGTTCTGTGCCATTCCTCCATTATTCCTCCTGGAGATACATGAAGAAATTGATAATTGGATATTACTATTACGCTCCTCAATGGGGCATGCTGTAAGCACACTCACATTGCCCAGTCATTGTTGACAGAGTCAGATCACATAGAGACATCTCCCACTGCTCAGCAATTTTTATTTCATGGGGAATATGAGTGTTATTAAAACCTCCTGCAAATAACTGTGCTACAGATGCGTTCCACACATCTATAGTATGGCAGACGTAGGCTATTATGGACTTTACCTCAGTATGCATCTAGTTTTACACAGAACCACACATAATTTTTTACTTCTCACAGGTGAATATGAAATATATGAGAAAAGTATGTGTGGCATGCTCTGAGGCACGCCATATTACACAGGTATACTTAGATTTGCTTCCTGTAGAGAATACAGTGTCTCACATGGGCACCATAGTGTTGTAGGCAGAGTGCTCACTTGTCCATAATGCAGAACTGTTGTGTGCCGCAATACAAGGTCTGCACCACCATTGTAACTGAAGTGCTTCCTTTAACAAAGTACCATGCAGACCTTCAGATCAGATACCAATATACAGTGGGGAAAATAAGTATTTGTTACACTGGCGATTTTGCAAGTTTTCCCACCTACAAAGAATGGAGAGGTCTGTAATTTTTATCATAGGTGCAGTTCAACTGTGAAAGACAGAATCTAAAAAAAAATCCAGAAAATCACATTGTATGATTTTTAAATAAGTAATTTGCCTTTTATTGCATGAAATAAGTATTTGATCACCTACCAACCAGCAATAATTCTGTCTCTCACAGACCTGTTAGTTTTTTCTTTAAGAATACCTCCTACTCTGCACTCATTACCTGTATTAATTGCACCTGTTTGAACTTGTTACCTGTATAAAAGACATCTGTCCACAACCTCAATCATTCACACTCCAACCTCTCTACCATGGCCAAGACCAAAGAGCTGTCTAAGGACACCAGGAGCAAAATTGTAGACCTGCACAAGAATGGGCTACAGGATAAATAGGTAAACAGCTTGGTGAGAAAATGGAAGAAACACAAGATGACTGTCAATCTTCCTTGGTCTGGAGCTCCATGCACCGTATTGAAGGGAGGATGGATGGGGCCATGTATCGCAAGATTTTGGACAACAACCTCCTTCCCTCAGTAACAGCGTTGAAGAATGGTCGTGGATGGGTTATTAGAAAATGGAAGAAACACAAGATGATTGTCAATCTTCCTTGGTCTGGAGCTCCATGCAAGATCTCGCCTCGTAGGATAAGCATGATTCTAAGAAAGGTCAAGAATCAGTCCAGAACTACATGAGAGGACGTGGTCAATGACCAGAAGAGAGCTGGGACCACAGTCTCAAAGATTACCATTAGTAACACACTATGCCATCATGGATTAAAATCCTGCAGGGCATGCAAGATCCCTCTGTTCACACAGAACATGTTCAAGCCCGTTTGAAGTTTGCCAATAACCATCTGGATGATCGAGAGGAGGCATGGGAGAAGGTCATGTGGTCAGATGAGACCAAAATACAACTTTTTGGTATCAACGCCACTCGCCGTGTTTGAAGGAAGAAGAAGGATGAGCACAACCCCAAGAACACCATCCCAACCGTGAAGTATGGAGGTGGAAACATCATACTTTGGGGGTGGGGGTGCTTTACTGCAAAGGGGACAGGATGAATGCACCATATTAAAAGGAGGATGGATGGGGCCATGTATCATGAGACTGAAGAGCATTGAAGATGGGTCGTGGATGGGTCTTCCAGCATGACAATGACCCAAAACACACAGCCAGGGCAACTAAGGAGTGGCTCTGTAAGAAGCATTTCAAGGTCCTGGAGTTGAAACTCAATGTAGCCCAGTGACAGCCCCGAAACCTCAAAGATCTGGAGAAGATTAGAGATGAGCGAGCACTAAAATGCTCGGGTGCTCGTTATTCGAGACAAACTTTTCCTGATGCTCAGGTGCTCGTATCAAATAACGAACCCCATTGAAGTCAATGGGAGACTCAAGCATTTTTGCAGGGGACCAAGGCTCTGCCTAGGGAAGGCTGGGTGAAAACCTGGAAACCTCAGAAAATTATGGAAACACCACGGAAATGGACAGGAAACAGCAGGGGCAGCATGCATGGATGCCTCTGAGGCTGCCTAATCCCACCATTAACCCAAATTCTCCTGCAACAGCCCGGTGGTTACCCTCATGGCAATTGTGCTCACCCAGACCAAGAAAGGCGAGGCACATACCCATCACATGTTAGGGAAGCACCCAACTAGGTGCAAAGAAAAATTGTTTAGAGAAAGGGCCTGTAGGTGGACCTCCGGAAAAATTGTTTGGATAGAGGGCCTGTAGGTGGACCTCCGGAAAAATTGTTTACAGAGAGGGCCTGTAGGTGGACCTCCGGAAAAATTGTTTGGAGAGAGGGCCTGTAGGTGGACCTCCGGAAAAATTGTTTACAGAGAGGGCCTGTAGGTGGACCTCCGGAAAAATTGTTTACAGAGAGGGCCTGTAGGTGGACCTCCGGAAAAATTGTGGTAAAAGAGTGCCAGTTGGACCTCTAAAAAATTGCGTTTTTTGGGTCAGCGTTAGGCAAAGACGACAAGGAGGAGGAGGAGGAGTAGAGAAGAGGAATCGGATACATAAGTAATGTTAATCTGTAGCTGCTTTCCCCCGGAGGAGATTTGAATTCCGGTGAAATCCAGGCTTTGTTCATTTTAATAAGCGTCAGCCTGTCAGCGCTGTCAGTTGACAGGCGTGTACGCTTATCGGTGATGACGCCACCAGCTGCACTGAATACCCGCTCTGACAACACGCTAGTGGCAGGGCAGGCCAGCACCTCCAAGGCGTACAGCGCCATTTCAGGCCACGTGTCCAGCTTTGAAACCCAGTAGTTGTATGGAGCAGAGTGATCAGTCCGGACGTTGGTATGGTCAG
This sequence comes from Rhinella marina, assembly GCA_900303285.1. Lineage (NCBI taxonomy): Eukaryota > Metazoa > Chordata > Amphibia > Anura > Bufonidae > Rhinella > Rhinella marina. Next base: position 39,938 of record ONZH01010554.1, read on the forward strand.
CTAGGTACTCCCTCACCAGCTTTCTGTAAAGCTCACCCCTACTCTGCCTAGACTGGGGACAGGTGACAGTGTCTTGCTGGGGTGACATAAAACTGGCAAAGGCCTTGGAGAGCGTTCCCCTGCCAGTGCTGGACAAGCTGCCTGCTCGCCTCCTCTCCCCCGCTACTTGGCCCACAGAACCATGCCCTCTGCCGCTAGAGGCGTCAGATGGGAAGGATTGTTTCAGCTTGTGCACCAGGGCCTGTTGATATTGATTCACTCTCATACTCCTTTCCTCTACAGGGATGAGAGTGGAAAGGTTCTGCTTGTACCGTGGGTCCAGGAGAGTGAACACCTAGTAATCGGTGTTTGAAAAAATGCTTCTAACGCGAGGGTCACGGGATAGGCAGCCTAACATGAAGTCTGCCATGTGCGCCAGAGTCCCAACACGCAAGAATTCCCTCTCCTCACTGGCCTGATCCATTTCCTTCTCCTCCTCCTCCTCCAAGTCCTCCTCTTCAGCCCATACACGCTCAAGAGTTAAGGACTGAGCACTGGTACCGTCTTCTGTCTCGTCGACATTCTCCTCCTCCTCATCCTCCTCCTCCTCATCCTCCGATACGCGCTGAGAAACAGACCGGAGGGTGCTCTGGCTATCAAGCGACATATCTTCCTCTACCGTCTCTTGTGACAAGCGCAAAGCATCCGACTTCATGCTGAGCAGTGAGTTTTTCAACAGGCAAAGCAGCGGGATGGTGAGGCTGATAATGGCGGCATCGCCGCTGACCATCTGTGTTGACTCCTCAAAGTTGTTCAACACCTGGCAGATATCAGACATCCACGTCCACTCCTCATTGTAGACTTGAGAAAGCTGAGTGACCTGACTACCAGTTCTGGTGGAAGTTGACATCTGGCAGTCTACAATCGCTCTGCGCAGCTGGTAAACTCTGGATAACATGTTTAATGTCGAATTCCATCTTGTGGGCACGTCGCACAACAGACGGTGAGCGGGCAGTTGTAGGCGGCGCTGCGCTGCCCTGAGAGTGGCAGCATCTGTGGTCGACTTGCGGAAATGCGCACAGATGCGGCGCACCTTGGTGAGCAAATCAGACAGATTGGGGTATGCCTTGAGGAACCGCTGAACTATTAGATTGAACACGTGGGCCAGGCATGGCACATGTGTCAGTCTGCCGATTTGCAGAGCCGCCACCAGGTTACGCCCGTTGTCACACACAACCATGCCAGGCTTGAGGTTCAGCGGTGCCAGCCACAGATCGGTCTGCGCCATGATGCCCTGTAACAGCTTTTGGGTGGTGTGCCTTTTGTCTCCTAAGCTCAGCAGTTTGAGCACCGCCTGCTGGCGCTTACCCACGGCACTGCTGCTGCACCTAGAGCTACCGACCGAAGGCGCCATGCACACGGATGGTAATTCGGAGGAGGAGGAGGGGTCGGAGGAGGAGGCATAGTACGTCTGAGAGACCGTGACCGAGGTAGGCCCCGCAATCCTCGGTGTGGGCAGTACATGAGCGGCCCCAGGGTCAGACTCGGTCTCAGCCTCCACCAAGTTAACCCAATGTGCCGTCAGTTATATATAGTGCCCCTGCCCGGCAGCACTTGTCCACGTGTCCGTGGTTGGGTGGACCTTCTCAGAAACAGCATTGGTCAGGGCACGGATGATGTTTTGTGACATGTGCTGGTGTAGGGATGGGACGGCACATCGGGAAAAATAGTGGCGGCTGGGGACCGAATACCGAGGGGCAGCCACCGCCATGAGATTGTGAAAGGCCTCGGTCTCTACCAGCCTATAGGGCAGCATCTCCAGACTCAGCAATTTGGAGATGTGGACGTTGAGGGCTTGGGCATGTGGGTGGGTGGAACTGTATTTCCTCTTGCGCTCCAGCGTCTGCTGTAAAGACAGCTGAACGCTGCGCTGGGACACATTGGTGGACGCTGTGGAGGATCGTAGAGGCGAAGGTGTGGTTTTCCGGCGGGAGGCGCTCATGCCGGGGTCCTCAGCAGGGAGTTGACTAGCAGAGGCAGCGAGTAACACAGGGGAAGGAGCAGTGGTGTGACCCGCAGGAGGTGAATGGCCTTGGTTCTATTGAGTGGGGTGTTTAGCACTCATATGCCTGCGCATGCTGGTGGTGGTTAGGCTAGTAGTGGTAGCACGCCTGCTGATCCTGGTGTGGCACAGGTTGCACACCACAGTCCGTCGGTCATCCTCACTTTCTTTAAAGAACCTCCAGACTTGCGAACATTTAGGCCTCGCCACGGAAACTTCACTACGTGAAACAGTTGCTGCTGATGCACCAGCTCTGGCCCTGCTTCTCCCTCTGGCCACACCACTGCCTCTTCCAACCTGTTCTGGTGCAGCACTCGCCTCCGCCTCAGAAGCACTGTCTTCACTCGGCTTATCAACCCAGCTTGGGTCAGTCACCTCGTCATCCTCCGATTCCTGCCCGATTCCTCAGACTTCCTGCCCTGACAACAACTTCACCACTGTCTGACAACCGTGTCTCCTCATCGTCCGACACCTCTTTACACACTTCTTCTACTAAGTCAACAATGTCATCATCATTACCCACAGACTGCGACAGTTGGAAAACTTGGGCATCGGGAAAGAGGTCAGCAGCAACCTGAGAAGTGGTTTGTGACTCTGGGAAGGGTCCAGAAAACAGTTCCTCAGAGTATGCCGGATTGCATTCCAAATTTTCCTGGGAGGGGGCAGACTGGGGGGAAGGAGGTTGAGGTGGAGGAGCCAGAGAAGTGCTCCCCTGGGTAATGTGGGTGGACTGCGTGGAAGACTGACTGGTGGACAAATTACTTGAAGCATTGTCCGCAATCCACGACATCACCTGTAAGTTGAGACATGAAGCTAGGGAGTGTAGCTCTGCGGCGTTCCCCTGCACCCTCATCAACAGGTACAGTCTCACCCTGCCCAGGACCACGGCCTCTGCCCCCTGCAGTAATTGAATGCCCACGCCCACGCCCTCGTCCTCGATCCTTAGCCCTGGGGTTCAACATTTTCTGTATATAAGTGTATTATATAAAAAATAAATAAATAAATGGGCCTGCTGTACTGAAACCCACAAACTTGTTCAATCTGAACAAGAAAATATATAGGTGGATAAGTTAGAGCAAAATTACGTATGTTATTACGTACCGTGCAGTATGGAGCAATTACACTGAAACTATTAGATTAGGCAGACTTGGTCAGCTTAAGTGCAACCCAGACAAATGTCGCACAGAGATGTTTGTAATGTAGCTGTATCAGTGAGAGCAAAAGACCTTTTATAATTAAGCGACGTACAGAATATGTCACCTGGACAGAAAATAGGGATTGTGGTTTGTTGTGACTGGACAGCTGAACTGTGACACACAGTATGGTTCCACACAGCTGTATGAAATGGATTTGTATCACTGAGATAAAACAACAAAAAAAATATTTTTTTATATCTTTTTTTTTTATATATTTTTTTTATATATATATATATATATATATATATATATATATATATATATATATATATATTTTTTTTTTTTTTTTTTAACGTGACGTGCAGAAACTATCAGAGAGGAAACTCAGCCCCTGCTGACTATGGCTATTTTGACTGCAACCAAGACAAATGTCGCACAGAGATTTTTCTAATGTAGCTGTATCAGTGAAAGCAAAAGACCGTATTTGATTACGTGACGTATAGTTTGGGTCACCTGGACACAAAATACGGATTGTGGTTTGTGGTGAGTGGACAGCTGAACTGTGACACACAGAATGGTTCCACACTGCTGTATGAAATGGATTTGTATCACTAAGATAAAACAACAACAAAAAATATTTTTTTATATCTTTTTTTTTTTATATTTTATATATATATATATATATATATATATATATATATATATATTTTTTTTTTTTTTTTTTTTTTTTTTAACTTGACGTGCAGAAACTATCAGAGAGGAAACTCAGCCCCTGCTGACTATGGCTATTTTGACTGCAACCAAGACAAATGTCACACAGAGATTTTTCTAATGTAGCTGTATCAGTGAAAGCAAAAGACCGTATTTGATTACGTGACGTACAGTTTGGGTCACCTGGACAGAAAATACGGATTGTGGTTTGTGGTGAGTGGACAGCTGAACTGTGACACACAGAATGGTTCCACACTGCTGTATGAAATGGATTTGTATCACTAAGATAAAACAATAAAAAAAAGGGTTATATATGGCCATAGCTGTACTACTAGTGCCAGCCAGCCCAGCCAGGAGACAAAAAAAAAAGTCTTGTAGCCCTTAGAAGGGCTGTTGGGTTCTTTTGAGATCACTCCTGCCTAACAGAGAACTAAATCCAGGCCCTAACACTCTCCCTGAAACGCAGCAGCTCTGTCCCTAACGACATCCAGACAGCATCTGAGCCGAGCACCACGGGCAGTCACTAGTATATTCCAGGGTCACCTGATCAGGCCAGCCAACCCCTGCTATCGACATTTAAGGGCCCCACGTGATGCTGGGTGTACCGCAGAGTCTCCTGGCTTGTGATTGGCTGAGTTTATAGGCGCCAAAAATTCAAAATGCGGGAGATGCCATTTCCTCGAGCATGGCGAGATACTAGTCCGAGCAGCGAACACTTACGAGTACCGTAATACTCGAACGAGCACCAAGCTGGGACGAGCATGCTCGCTCATCTCTAGAGAAGATCTATATGGAGGAGTGGGCCAAAGTCCCTGCTTAAGTGTGTGCAGACCTGGTCAAGAACTACAGGAAGAATAGCAATGAAACGGGGCGCAGCCGTAGTGAAATGCGGCTTGACTTAGGGGAAGGTAGGCCTCGGAGGGGTTAATTAGTTAGGTATGATCTGGGGGGTGGGTGTTAGGCAGGAAGGGCGGGGTTAAAGGGTTTCTGTCACCAGTTTTGGGCACATAAAACAGGATGACATTTGCAATGTGCAAATGTCACCTGATGCCCAAACTGGTAATAATTTTTTTACTGGTGCCCCCGTTTTTGTAATAAATGAACTTTTGTAATATGTAAATTAATCTCACTAGGTGCAAGGGGCGGTAACCCTGCACCTAGGAGCGCCGTTTCCCTACCTTTATTCACGCCCCCTTTTCTTGTGATGGACAGGGCCAGGCAGCTCGCTCTATGTGCTCCTGGCCCTGTCCGTGCTGGAAATCCCGCGCCTGCGCCGTGCGGACTTCATTCGGCGCAGGCGCAGTGAGTGCCGATGGCTGCCGGGCTCCCAGCTTCCTCACTGCGCCTGCGCCGCCTTCTCTTCCGGGTGTACTGTGACGTCATCGGCGCAGGCGCAGTGAGGAAGCTGGGAGCCCGGCAGCCATCGGCACTCACTGCGCCTGCGCCGAATGAAGTCCGCACGGCGCAGGCGCGGGATTTCCAGCACGGACAGGGCCAGGAGCACATAGAGCGAGCTGCCTGGCCCTGTCCATCACAAGAAAAGGGGGCGTGAATAAAGGTAGGGAAACGGCGCTCCTAGGTGCAGGGTTACCGCCCCTTGCACCTAGTGAGATTAATTTACATATTACAAAAGTTCATTTATTACAAAAACGGGGGCACCAGTAAAAAAATTATTACCAGTTTGGGCATCAGGTGACATTTGCACATTGCAAATGTCATCCTGTTTTATATGCCCAAAACTGGTGACAGAAACCCTTTAATTTTCCCGCCGTATATTTAAGACTGGGTAAAGGAAGGGGTGGAGCAGTAGTTAACGTCTAGTGAAGGGAGCAAGTTGCAGGTAATTTTGCAGGGATGTCAGCTTTAGATAGTTTAATTGAGGAGATTAGGGCGGCCGCTGTGAGCCGAGGTTCAGCATGGGTGCAGGAGTCCTTGCGTGCGGCTCTGCAAGGGGTGGTAGGGGGGAGGCTGGTCAGGCTTCTAGACCTAGGGCCCGTAGGTCTCATCCCCCGGAGCGGCTCAGCCCCGAGATGACGCCCAGGGTTCGGCGTCGCCTGGGGAGCCCCCTAAGGGACCCTCTGACAAGGCCGCAGACGTCTGGTGCCTCTAGGACACACGGCAGGGTCGGCAGGAATCCCGCACGACAGCGGGACCATGCGGGGGAGGGGTGGCGGGTGTCCCATCCCGTCCCCCTTAAGCAGCGTGGAGGCACTGCGGAGTCGGCAGCAGGCTCCCCGCCAAGTACCAGGAGCGGGGAGTGCGTCAGGAGCCTACCTGTGAGCGGGGCTGCTGGTCTGGTGGGCCGGGCAGGCCTCAGGAGTAGCGTTGGAGCGGCAGCCTCCCGGCCGGGAGGTTGCCATGGCAGCGTCCAGGAAGGTGCGGAGGAGCGTGGGGCGCCGCGGCTGAGGACTGGCCGGCGGCAGTCACGTGGTGCAGGGACAGAGAGGGAATTCAGTATGGTGTCTGCAGCTGGAGCTGCGTCTGCAGGAGCGGCTAGGAGTGCGGAGGGTGAGCCTGTAGCCACGCCTCCTGGAGATAGGAGAGAGCAGACGAGTGCTCTGGATTACAGTCTGTGGCCGTCTGCTGGTGGGCCTTGCCGGGGGAGGAGTCCTGTCGGTATCCCCGCCCCTGTGGGTGCAGGGGGCGGGTCATCGCCTCATCTGTCCGTGGAGGAAGGAGAATGGAGCCAGGATTCCAGGGATGGTGCTGAAGACCCAGAGGATCTGTCAGACGTTCGTGCTGAGCCGGTTGCGGCGGCAGGATCAGCGAGGGAGGTCTCAAGCCAGCGAAGTGTGAGGTCGGCGGCTGCTGGGGACCGGTCCCAGGGACGGCCAGGTGAGAGGACTTCAGGGGAGGTGGGGAGTGCTGGGGAGGTGGCTAGTACTTTGGGGTCTGGGGGGACTGTTCAGGAGCTGCTGTCGGGTTTGGCACAGTTGTTGGCTAGGGTCGGTGCGGGAGGTAATGTTGGTCCTGCGGCGGTTTGGGCTCCGGCGATTGGGGGAGGGCCGGCGGCGGCTCAGCGGGACGTAGTGGTTGGTGAGTCGGCAGCTGTGGTTGCGGCGCCTACGGCGGTTGTGGTACCGGGTACGATGGTTGGGGTGCTGCCTCAGTTGGCGGGGGAAGGGACGAGTGGTGTTGGGAAGACGGGTACGGTGGATACAGTGCGGTTAGCGGATGCTGCGCGGGGAGAAGTTTATGTTTGCTTTGAAGGGCCGTTGGGGGCTCATTTAAAACAGGAGGTTAGAGAAAAAATCTGGAAGGACGAATATGTGGAGATTTTTTCTTTGCTCCCGTTGGAGAAGTTTAATTTAGATAGAGTCAAGCCTGATGAGAGCAAGAAGGAGGAGGAGGAACGCCGGTGTTATCGCCTGATTCCTCGTACATTTATGAATTGGCTGCAGGCATTCGCCATTTTGTCCAGCGTGGTAGGGGAAAAGGCGCCGGAGCATTGTTCCGCGCTTTTTGGTTATATGGATTCTATAGGGGAGGCCTATAGGGTTTATGGGGGTGTTGCATGGTTGTGGTACAACGAACAGTTTCGTCAACGGAAAGCGATCCGGCCTAGTATAAGGTGGAATCACAAGGACATCAGTTTGTGGATGCGGCTTATGGCCGCTCCTAAAGGGGGTACTCTGTCCTTTTGAGGTGCCCCGGGGGGCGGGTTGTCAGCGGAAACGCCTGCCGGGAATAGAAAGGGATGCTGTTGGCAGTATAACGAAGGGCACTGTAAGTTCCTTTCCGACTGCCGTTTTAAGCATGAGTGCTCCGGTTGTGGCAGAGCCCATAGTTTTTCACGGTGTTTCAAGCGGGGAAAAGGTAAGGGATCCGAGGCTGCTCTGAAGAGGGGTGACACTGGTGAGGGTGGACGAGATGTTGCCTTTTCTAAAGAGATATCCAAATAGACGGGCCGCTGAGTTGTTGCGGGCAGGTTTTTCGGAGGGTTTTCGTATACCGTGTAGTTCGGTAGGAGCAGGGTTGTGTGTTCGTAATCTGGCTTCTGCGTTGGTTAGGCCGCATGTTGTGCGGGAAAAAAAATCGACAAGGAAGTTTTGGCGGTCCGAGTTGCTGGCCCTTTTGTGGTTTTGCCGTTACCTGGTTTGCGGGTGTCTCCGTTGGGTTTGGTTCCGAAGAAGGAGCCCAATAAATTTCGGTTAATACATCATTTGTCTTATCCGGCGAGGTTGTCAGTGAACGATGGTATTGACCGTGATTTATGTTCTGTTTCGTATACTTCTTTTGATGCCGCGGTTAGGTGGGTGCGACGTTTTGGAAAAGGGGCATTATTGGCAAAAACGGACATTGAGGCGGCGTTCCGTTTGTTGCCTATACATCCGGATAGTTTTCATTTGTTAGGGTTTAGATGGGAGGGTCAGTTTTATGTTGATTGTTGCTTGCCTATGGGTTGCGCGATATCTTGTTCGTTGTTTGAGACGTTTAGCTCGTTTTTGGAATGGGTTGTTAAACAGGAATCGGGTTGGAATTTAGTATTACATTATCTGGATGATTTTTTGTTTTTGGGGCCTTCAGGGTCTAGGGTATGTTCTGTTTTGTTGCACACTATGGAGCGGGTAGCGGCGGTTTTTGGTGTTCCATTGGCCCCTGAGAAGACTGAGGGTCCGGCGACTTCGGTTAAGTTTCTGGGTATTGTGATTGATTCTGTGAGAATGGAGTGTCGTTTGCCGGAGGACAAGTTAGCGGATTTGGTCTCGGAGGTGTCAGGACTTCGGAAGCTTAAGAGGGCTCGATTGCGGCAGGTTCAGTCGGTTTTGGACAAGCTTAACTTTGCCTGTAGGATTCTTCCGATGGGTCAGGTTTTCTGTCGTAGACTTGCCTTGGCTACATCAGGGGTTACCGCTCCGTTGCATTTTGTGCGCCTGTCAGCTGAGGTGAGAGCGGATTTAGAGATGTGGGAAGAGTTTTTGTCACGCTTTAATGGTCGTTCGGTTTGGATGGAGGCGCAAGTGTCGAATTTTGATTTAGAATTATTTACTGATGCATCCGGGTCGTGCGGGTATGGTGCGTTTTGCCAAGGGCAATGGAGTGCGGGGGCGTGGCCAGACGATTGGAAGAGGGCGGGTTTCCTCACTAATTTGGCCTTATAGTGTGTTGCTGCGGCCTTTGCCGGGGTCGTCCGTTTGTCTGGTTCATTGTGTGTCGGAATTTAAAGCCATTCGCCGTCAGTGCAAGGACCTCTTTTGGTGCATCAGGATGGGTCGGCCTTATCTCGGTTTCAATTTGTGGCTGTTTTTCGTAAATGTTTATCAGCAGGAGGTCTGCAGGCTTCGGAGTTTGCGTCGCATTCCTTTAGGATTGGGGCTGCTACTGAGGCTGCCAGGTGGGGCCTTGGTGGGGAGGCTATCAGACGTATAGGTCGGTGGGAATCGGCCTGTTTTAGATCTTATATTCGTCCACATTTATTGGCTCAGTGAGGTGCAAGTATGGGGCCTGTAGTAGTTGCTAGTAGTTGTGACGGGGTGTTTACTCTGTTGGAGGGGGGCGTACTGATGTGGCGTTTTTTGTTCTTTCTTTTAGGGCCGGTTGCATGTTTGGCTTGGATTTTTGGACATTCTTACGTGTACTGGGGGGCCCTTCGAGCTGACGTTAGGAGGAATGGACGTCAGTTAGGTTTTCCGGTCAGCGAAGTACAGGTTCGCTGGATAGGGTTGCGGGGTTTGTTGTGGTGCAGGGTTTTGCCGGAATTTCAATTTTATGTGTCCCTTGATCGTTCTCCCGATATTTTGGTCCTACATGCGGGAGGTAACGATTTTGGTGTTCGCCGGTCTAGAGACATTATTCGGGATGTGAAGATTGATATTTTACGATTGCGGGTTGAGTATCCGGATATGTTGATCATCTGGTCGGAGACTGTGGCGCGCTGTTCGTGGCGCGGGGCCAGGTCAGTCGAGCGTCTGAATAAGGCTCGGGCGAAAATTAATAAGGAGGTTGGGCGTTTTGTTCGACGGCAAGGTGGTTTTGTGGTACGACACAGAGAATTGGAGATGGCTTCATCACAATTCTTGACCTTAATGAGGTGGGGATTGATATGTGGGCTTTGGGGTTGCAGGAGGGCTTGGAGACTGCGTTGCGGATGTGGAGGGACGAACACAGGTGAGGCGTCACAAGTGTTCATCGGTGGCCGGAAAGAGGGGATCCTGGGAGGCAAAAATGGAGGATAGGTGCATGGCTATTTGGGGGCGTGCACCTATGACGTCAAGTCATTTGTCAAGTGGAAAATGGGGCTCCTGTTGGGGTTGTTAGCCCTACAGGGGTAGAACTTTATGTGTGGTGCCCTTGGGTCGGTGAGTGCAGCCGAGGGTAATGCTGGAAGTAGTTTGTGGAAGTTCGCGAGGAGAGAACGGAAGTGATTGCCTTCCAGGATCCTTTTTCCACTTTATCTTGTGGGTTAATGATATATGTTATATATATGTTATATAATTGTGTTCGGTACTTGAAAGTTGTACAGTTTTGTATTGGTTAATAAATTGCCGCTACAGCCTTTTTCACCAAAATCAAGTCTCCTGGTGTATTTGTAGGTATTGGGAATATGGGAGGGGGATAGGAGGCCGAGCATCCTTCATCTAAAAGTCAACGTCTAACCTTTGTAATTTCAAACAAAGGTTTCTGTACCAAATATTAAGTTCTCTTTTTATATTATATCATTGTATCACTAAGAGCACTGCCCCATAGAAGATTGCAGACACATTCCAGACATAACTGTGTGTACTTTTTGTCTTTATTCCATATTCAGGAAAAGCACTTTTTATTCTGCTGGAAAACATCTCCCAAGTGTCCAGCTCAGCCGCTGCAAGTGCCCAAAGCAAACCTGACTGAACAGGGGAGGGCTGTTTAGTTGCTCATATCTTCGGATTGGGAGCCACTAGAAATATGACCCTGACCTTGTTTGAAAACTGGCATTCCAGCCTTTCAAACGATACAAGAATCATAGCATTATATCTACTATATCAGAAGATATAGCTGTTAGAAATCAAGTTAGGAGTGAAAGCTGTTTTTACTTTCACTTTCAGCTGGGCACTTGGGAGCTGTTTTTCAGCAGAATAAAAGTGCTTTTCCTGGACATGGAATAAAGGCACACAGTGCACACAGGTATGTCTGGGATATGTCTGCAATCTTCTGTGGGGCAGTGCTCTTAGTTATATTGGTGGAAAATGAGGTGACAACTCCCTTTAATTGTGTCCTATTTGCCACTGTCAGATTAGAATAGTGTACACTCATCTAAATCCAGTATTGGCATGTTGAACAACCAAAAGCAACGATGTGTTCATCCATTGCTCCAATAACATGACAATCCACCAGTTTTGCTATAGCTACACTGGTAGAGATGTAATAAAGTTTGCTATTTAACCAAAGATGTAGGAGCTATAAATCCAAACTCTTTGGGGGTCATTTATGAAGCTTACTGTAAATACACCTATATATATTAGGCGTATTTCAGGTGCAGATTGAGGCGCAACGGTTAGTTGCACCGCAATCTGTGGTTTTCCCAGATCACGTAAAATAAAATAAAAAGTGGGCATGGCGTGGGTGGGGAAGGGGCCATTTTCCGGCATAGAAAAAAGTCTAAATGTTAGATCCACCTTAGTTATGTAGAAGCCGGCCCCTCTACATTAATTTGGCGATCCACTGCCAGAGCAGGGGCTTTATTAAGACTGGCGTCTAAAACACCAGTCTTAATAAATGTGCCCACTTTAAGGCCCAATTTAAAGAGAAACACTACCACAATTTACTGCATTCATCTATTCATAGTACATAAGTAACTGATCAACTTTGCAAATATATTGCTTTCCTCATCTCATACTGGTTTGTACTAGATGATGCTTTCTTCTCCATTAATGTTAGTATTATGTTTCCTTTTTCCAGAGAGATGTCCAGATGACAAATTCACAGTTATGTGTCATCAGTTTTGAGGCGTAATCAGTAGTAGTTTAGTATATGTTCTCTTGTGGGTACTCGAATAAGTACATCTTTTACATTTCTAATGCCAGACAAAGGGTAAATTCTGCAACAAAGTCCCCACTGCAGCTGAACTCAGCCTATAGGGTCAGCTTGTGTCTGAAAGAGTCTAAAGCCTGGACTTGTAATAAGGGCTTGGTGTTGAGCAAATCAAAGCGGAATTCGATCTGAATTTCAGGAAAAATTTAATTTTTTAATTCTTGGCCCTTCGTGGTAAACAATCCATTTTTCCTGAAATGGTGGTAAAAAACAAACATACCTCATCCATTTGCTCACGTCCATCTTGATTGAAGAAAATGATTCAAATGTGGCGCACGCTGATATGTGACGTCACTGTGCCCTGTCAGCATGATGACATGATGACGTCATCACTTCAGCACACGCAAGATTTGGCGAGTTTTCTGCAATCAAGATGGCCGAGATGACCTCTCCACGATCAAATGGATGAGGTAAGTATGTTTTTTTTAACCCCTGATTAACCCCGAAAGGCCTCATTGTGACTCATGGAATGCAATTCTTTGTAACAAATTTGAATTTCTTGTTCGGTGTAGCAGCCAAATCGAATTTTTTAAAACTTCAATCATCACTAGCTCTGAACAATCAGATTCAGTGCAGCTCAGAATAATAAGTGAGATCACATCAACCTAAATTCTGTATTCCATAGGCCGCCATACATATTAGTCCAATTCTCCTCTGACAGATGACGATGGGGCAGAGAAAGGTGGGGTGAAGTGAATATTTTTGCCCAATCCTTTTGTTCTCCCGGGAGATAAGCCACCACCAGAAGTCTCTGACAGCAGCTTTCTCCCTTCTCCCCACTGATAACACATACACATTCAGCCAAACCAAATGTGGATATACAGAGAGCCCAGGAGAAGTGAGTGGAGGATGGTAGTGGTAGTAACTCTGGCAATGATATCTGTACATACGGATCACAATGGCAACCCTCACACCAATGCTTCCTAGTGTCATGCAGTGACAGAAGGGTGCACTATTTCTTCCTCAGACCACTTCCTGATGTTGGGGCTCCTGCCTGGTGGTGCCTAGGGTGCCCTTGTTGTTAGGAGTTTTGGCAGGAGTTTGGAGGATTAAGAAGTCAGTAACCAGGCCAGTGGTAGTAAATAAATAAGTCTCTTTTAACTAAAGTGCAGTATAGGAGTAGTAATACATCCAATAGTATCCGTTCTGAGCAGTTCACAGTGCAGATCTTTCCCAATAGCAATGTATGGATAGCAACAATGATGGTGGTTGTGGTACTTCTGCCCTCTGTCTCTCCAAAGTATCTTTCTGTATAACCTGCACATCTGACAATGAGGCTCTTAGTAGATGTTTCTGTAATTGCCAGGTTTAGGTGTACAGGATTAAGGTACAGCTGGACAAATGATCTCAAAGCGTAAAAGGTGTGTTAAGGGGGTTGAGTCAAGGTGTTAACCCTGACTTGTCCATACAATAATTCTGGATATATAAACGCAGTTAATCAGAACATTTCACTGAACAATACAACATTACAACAATTTACATTTTTGCCATTACCCAATTCTCTGGTACTTCAGATACCTTTGGGGCAGCCAGGAGCGATAGATGTCAGCCCAGCGATGTTTCAGTTGACAACTAGTGAATGTATATGGCAGCCTTAAGAGGGCTAAACAAGGGCCAAACCCCTAATGAATATTTGTCAACAGCCATTTTTTTAAGATACATAGATAAACTTACATTGGCATTGTAAGCAAAGGAAGAAAATCACAGTCACAATATAATTTTAAAATTATTGTTTCAAAGTCAGAGAAATAGAGTATTTTGGTAACAGAAGATATCCTGAGCTAATAGGGTACATGTATGACATAAAAGTATAGATAATTTGACGCCTGTTTCCAAGGGTGACCAACAGAATTTTAAAAGCAGTTATGTACAGTATATATCAAGAAGAAGTCAAAAGAAGCCATACAGAAAAGAGTGTAGCAGAATGTTTACCATGTGATTTAACTTTTTATGTATGACATCGTTAGTGGGTGTTGATGCCCTGTACTAACTACCGAGGTTGTCTATGGACTAGTCCTAAGGGCATTATCCTGCTAATCTACTGGGTTTCACACTTTAACCCATATACAGGGATCTGGCCTTCACTGCAGGGGACAACCTAGCCACTACCTCTTGGAATAGGCCCAGAGTTGGTGCAAAGCACCAAGGGGTCAGGCAGTACTCGTAGTCACTAAACAGGCAGATGTCAGAGCAAGATCTGGGAAGGCAATGGAATAACAGAGTCTGTTACCAGGCAGACATTTGGTACATGAGCAGACAATCAGAATAGCACACCTTCACTGGTTAAACTAACAAACTAGGAACCTAAAGCTCAGGCAAGGGGTGCAACCGCAGTCTACCATATATAGGAGGGCAGATTAGCTCATTAGTCAAGCAGCTACACACACACATTGCTAGGGAAGATTTATCTTTGCAGCACCGTAACAGAGGTGAGTTACAATGAACAATGGTCCTAATTCACACACAGGCAGCCGACGCTCATGCGCACAAGATAACAGACATAAACTGTTAACTATGTTTAAAGTGTATAACACATTAAAGAGAATCTATCAAATTGAAGCCACAGTCAAATTTGCATGCAGCCAGTTATAGAGCAGGAGGAGCTGAGCAGATTGATCTATCTATCTATCTATCTATCTATCTATCTATCTATCTATCTATCGTTGCAGGGAAAGATTTAGTATAACTGGTATTTAATTAATTTTAATCCTTCTTTCAATGCTGCTTAGGAGTACGTTGGGTGGTACTTCTCAGTTAATCGCTAAGTAGTATTGCTTAATAAAGCTTCCTAAACTCTGAAAGAGCAGAGATTTAAAGAGTCACTCCCATCTTGAACATTTCTGTCCTATCTAAAGGATATATACATGTAAGATGTAAGATATACATAAATGTCTGATAGATGCAGGTACCATCACTGGGACCCATATCTATTTCAAGAATGGGGCAAGTGTGCTCGGCTAATTTTGGAACTCCCATAGAAATGAATGGAGAGAGCCATGCTTGCAGTCATCTTTCCAGCCCTTCTCGAGATAGATGCAGGTCCCACCTCTATAAGACATTTATGTCATATCATGTGGATATTCTATAAATGTCTGAGATGGTTAATACCCTTTTACATAATAACTGACAAGTTCCAACCAGGGGCGTAGCTATACGGGAAGCAGGAGAAGCTGCTGCTTTGGGGCCCAAACTCAGAAGGGGCCCACCTAGGAGGAGGACTAAAAGATTTTATTGTCAGGGCCCCCTTAACAGCATGTAACAATGATGTTATATACAATGACACTGTTGGAAACAGACATAGTGGCTCCTGGGCCTTGTCTGAGAGTGTGATCTTGACTAGCCTCAGGAGTGGGGGTTTCACAGGAGTCGGCAGTGGCAAAGAAGTTCCTGGGGAGATGGGCTTGTTCAAAAATATGCTGTCGCAACGGTACGGTAATTTCTAATTACGCCACTGGTTCCAACAAAAGTATATATCAATCTGCACAGCTCCTCCTGCTCTATAAAATGTTGCCTGTCATCTGGACTGCATATTCAACGTGATGAAGGAAAAGCTCACCAATGTGCTTTACATAGCATTTCAAGAACCCTATAATACTGTACATTTGTTTTTCTGGCAGTGATGGTGAGTCCTGTAGGGCCAGTGTTTTGCAGGTTGAATCTAGTGACCAGTCTACAGCAATATTGCAGACAGTAGTCAGAATTACATTGTGTCAGGCTCCACCCTATAAAAGAGGTGGATGCATGTCAGGTCGGGTCATGACATTGCCCTCCCATCACTGTATATCCTAGAACATTGGAGCATATCTAGAGACCTGCTTTGGGTGCTATTCTAATACTCCATGGATCCATTTAACTCTGTCATATTACAATGATATTCATATTACAATGATATGTGCAAAAACATAAAAAAATCATAAATGTGGAGCATCGATGCCATGCAGTATATTAATATGTAATGGCACAGGCATATGATGAACACGTGTGGAAACTGCATCCAAGCTCTAATACCAGACTAAACTAACAGTGAATTATGAGACGCTGGGCAGAAAGCATAAAGTAAGTGGAAAAGCAAAGAGAATATATGTATAAATACATGTATAAATATACTGTACCTTCCTCTCTGGTTCCGAGAACATCCTGGGAACGATCCTTACAGGAGCCAGAGGAACATCAGGACATGAGCTGATACAATTACAAACAGGGAGAGACTTTTGAACTGTGGAAAAAAAAATCCCCACAGATGCTGACGTCTGTAAGAAGCGTGCAAGCTCCCGCTCTGTCAGGAAAGTAAACAGCACTGTGATTATGGAAAGAAAGTACATTGGACCAAAACAAGCAGCCGGCATGCAGCAGAGCCTGCGGAGCGTGCAGCGGCTGCAGCTCCTCCACATAACCAGGATGATATCACACTTCCAGCTGGGACAGAAGCCTCTGTAATATCTCAGCTTGTGAACATTCCCGACAAAGGGCCAGCATTGCCCTGAGAACTTTGTCCCGGCAGTTTTCTGCTCAGCCAATAAATATATCATTTAAAATCCTTGTTTTTTTTAGATTTGTAATTAGAGATGAGTGAATAAGTTCTAAATTAACTGAATTCAATACAAATGTTCCCAAAATTGTGGTCAAAATTAAATCCAAAGTTTTGGTGATTCCATTTGGGCAACTTTCTCAAAATGGCATCAGTTTTTTTTTCAGATTGAAAGACAGGAAAGATAAAGGAAGATAACCTGACCCAAACGTTGCCTCTGTGTGTTTGTATACAGATTACAAGCGAAACTTTTTCACACCATTTTTTTTTTTTTTAAAGAGGCTGTTTGTTACCATCAGCAGCCACAAGCTTACCTGTAGCCATATATGTTGCTATAATCTTAAGGTTACTAATGTGTTTTGGAGTTGCATACAGTTCTAGGAGACCTCAGAATGTTATCCACAACTTTTCGTGGCAATTGGAACACTTTTGATTCAGGTCAAATGTGTTAAGGACTGAATCAAATCAGAATCGAATTTTCATTCATCACTATTTGTAATACAGAAAATCTACAGTAATCCAAATTGTTCTTTATAACATAAGTGGTTGTCCTGGCACCCCCACTGTGCTGTTGTTGGGCTGCTTCTGGTCCACTTCAATGGGGATGGGATGCAATACCAGACAAATTCTGTGGACAAGAATGACACAGTTTCTTAACAGAAAAAACACCCTTATATTGTTGATGGATACAGGGTCTAGTTACATAAAGCTTAAAAATATACGTTCCTTTGTAGAAGAAGCATTTGAATCAGGCAGCAGGTAAGTTTGATTTAGTCTTACATACATGGTATTAAATATTAAACCTGAGAGCAGTGGAAAAAGTTAAAACTGGCCTTTGATTAACCACAGCCTCATTAAGTGAATGTGCTCACAGATCTTCTAATGGCCTTAAATTTATTCTCAATTTGGCTTGTACTTCATAAAATGCCCCATTTTCAGGATACTCATGTCTTGGCCAGGCTGGAAATAGGCTACCAAAAGCATCTCTTGCTCTGAGGACTTGCATTACACAGACATCTCATCCCATTAATCGGGCAATGTGTAATGTTTAAATTCCCCTGTGGTGGAGCTGTAGGCAAAATGTACACTTATTAGCAGGTTTCAGCAGGGGAACCCTTTTTATCCTCAGGATAGGCCATCAATATCAGATTGGTAGGGATACGACTCCCGGCAACCCCGCCAATAAGCTGTTTGAAGAGAACACAGCACTCGTATAGGCACTGTTTTCTCTTCACTAAAGCAGCTCCTCCATTCCATTCATTTGAATGGAAAGGATCAGCTGCATTACATCCATCCTATTCAAGTATAAGGGACAGAGGTGCAGTAATTACACTGACTCGTCGCTGCACTCAAATGAACACTGCAATCTCTTCATACAGCTGATCCTGATGATAGGTCAACAATATTGGAAATTGTACAACACCTTTACTGTGTCCGAAGCTTAGCTCATTTAAGGGTTATCACACCAGTATAGACACAGCCTATATACCTTGTTGAGGGTTTATGGATTTCATAGAGGGCTTCTCCATTGAAGACCCTTTCAATATGCCAGAGTATAGAGCTGCTGCAAACAATGCAGTAGATTTATTAATACTAACATTCAGAGAGTCTGTCTGAAGATGCACCAAATTTATTACAGTCACGCGAGAAGATAAATTTGATACATAGCTAGATTTTTTCATCACAATTCACACTGAATTTTTTGGCACATTTTCATCAGTAAATCTTCCCCAGTGGCTATTGTTCTGTTTTGTTTTTCCAAAACATGTGCAGCGAGCTCCCAAGGAGTTGGTGCACAGAATAGGAGTAGTAGTGGCCCTGATGAGATGTTATAGTGTCACGGTTTACTACCTCAGGCCGTCGCTCTCTGGGGCTCAGTGCAGTGAAAAAGGTGATGATGGGAAGAACCAGGCAGAGATTATTAAACATAGAATTTCCTTTACTGAGTGCAAAAATAGATAACCGGCATCCATCAGCAGTTCGTACACAGTACAATTTCTCTCCTCCCAGATGATGGGATATGGTGGCTGGCATTGCAGCAAAGATGACTATTAGAAAATTGGCTAGCTGACGCTGTCTCTCTCTCTGGAATCCTTTCCTTGCGGCTTTACTCTGGCACGCGTGATGGTCCTGCATGCTTGTGATCGTGTCTGAACATGTTTCCCACCAGTTGGCAACAGAGTCTTGATAGCATGAGTGCTTGATAACTCTGAGGTCCACCTGGCCTGGAGGAGCCAGAGATGGATGGCATGTTCCCTCACTCTTTACTGTACATTCTTAGGGCTCATGCACACGGCCATTGCCTGGCTGTGCCCATAGTGCGGCCCGCAAACAGCTGGTCCACAATATACGGGCATCGGCCATGTGCAAACCCATTCACTTGAATGGGTCTGCAATCCAGAAGGTTGGTGCGGAACGGAGGCACGGAACCCCACGGAAGCACTACAGTGTGCTTCCATGAGGTTTCTGTCCAGGCGTACGCACCGCAAAAAAAATACTTGAATTGGTCTGGATCCATCTACGGAATTCGCACAGATGTTGCCCATGCATTGGGGACCGCAAATTGCAACCCCCAATGCACAGAAAGGCTGATCAACGGCAGTGTGCATTAGCCCTTAGGCCTCTTTCACACTAGCGGCAGCACGGATCCGGCACCTAAAGGGTGCCAACGGATCCGTGCTGCCGCTGATACATGTGTGGAGCCGGAGCAGCACTCCGGCCCCACACATGTTGACACAGACATTAGGACAGAAATACATACAAACATACAGACATACATATACATACACATACATACTTACATACTCCAGCCAGGGACGGCGGCAGCACGTCTTCACGCGCCTCCTGCGCGCAGTGATGACGATTCCCCACAGCGCCCTCTGCTGGGTGCAGTAGGGAAACGTCATAGCTGCGCGCAGGAGGCGCGTGAAGACATGCTGCCGGCGTCCCTGCCTGGAGTATGTGAGTTTGTATGTGTGTGTATGTATGTATGTATGTATGTATGTATGTATGTCTTTCTGTATTTCTGTGTAGCCGGATCCGGAATGACCCCCCATTGCAAGTCAATGGAGGACAGATCCGGATTACTGGTGTGTCACACCAAACGGATCCGTCCCTATTGACTTGCATTGGGGGTCATTCTGGATCCGTCTTGGTGCGGATGCCTGGACCGGAGAGAAAACCGCATGCTGCGGTTTGTTCTCCGGTCTGAAGACGGAACGGAATGCTTTCAGGAGCATTCCATTGTCTTCAGTTCAGTTTTGTCCCCATTGACAATGAATGGGGACAAAACTGAAGCATTTTTTTCCGGTATTGAGCCCCTATGATGGAACTCAATACCGGAATTTAAAAACGCTAGTGTGAAAGTAGCCTTAGACTGAATCTCCCTCACTCAGCCCCACCCTTTGCAGGAACTTCTAACAAGAAGGTAGGAGTGGAAAGGTTTGTTCCATTCCTGTTACAAAACATTACAAACCGTACCCCATCTGCTTTTGTACAAAGTGTATTGCATGTCATTACATTCACATTGCACATAAAACAATAAACAATTGCAGATACCATACTTTTTCATGGTGGTTTTTCACCCATAAGGAATGCCTTAAAAAAGTCTAGAACTACAGCATGCTGCATTTTTAAAAAGAGGCCAGAAAGAAAAAAAAAGACAGAATTAAGAAAAACACCAGGAGCAAAAAACACTTGAGTCCTGCGTTTCATATTTCCCACAGACCTTCAACTAAGTTTGGAGCTGGCATTTTTACCTAAAAAAAATGCACCAAAAACACAAATGCAGAAAAATGCCAACAAAAATGTGCTTTCAGCCTCAATTTGTTTTTTGCATTTTTTTTTATCAGGGACTCCCCAAAAAAATTACATGGAAAACAAAGCTAAACACTATCGGAGGAATACAGTACATGATTTGCAGCAGTTTTATTGTGTAAAAAAACAGGTGGAGACTGACCGTTGTCTATGTTTGAGTTTGCAGCTCCTTTACACTAGCACTGGGAAACCATCTCTCTTAGTGTTGCACTTACCTCAAAATAGTCCAGCCTGGCAGAGATGAATCCTGTGATGCCCTAGAGACATCGAGACCCACTAAACCAATCGTGGGCAGCAGGATGGCTCAGTGGTTGGCACTGGTGCCTTGCAGTCCTGGGTTCAAATCCGACAAATGCATGTTTTCCTTGCATTTGAGTGGGTTTCCTCCTGGTACTTCTGTTTCCTCACAAACCAAAGACATACTGAGAGGCAATCGAGAAGTCAGCCCCACTGAGGGCACTGAGTGATGATAATGTCTGTAAAGCACTGCAGAATATTTTGGTGTTATTGCAATGGCCTGGTATTGGGTGGCTCCAACATTGGGTCCCCTGGACACCGTTGAGATATCACCACATGTTACTGCTCTCTGGAAAGGATGGTAAGGTATGGTGCAGCCCAGTCTAGAGAGTCAGGGTCTGCAGTAAACCACCAAAGGCTGGTGACACAGGTTCTGTGGCTGAGTTGTCTGGCTGGGTCCCTGTTCGCAGAGCTGGTGACCCAGGGTCTGTGTCTCAACATCTTCTTCTGGTCACTCATGCAGTCTGGCAGAGTTTCTTCTACTAAGCACTGGTCCCTATCTGCACACTGGCAGAGTCTCCTCTACTAAACACTGCTTCCTATCTGCAGACAACTAGGGTCTCTGACTGCAATCTTTTTATACAATTTCTAGCTGAACTAGAACCTTCTAGTGGGTGGAGTGGAATGGAGATGCACAACCTTAACAGAACCATTGCTACAATTTCTGTCTATCATATCTTTGTATAGAGTGTCTATGGTAAGAAAATCCCAAAGTCTCTCAGTGTTAGTTGGCTGTGCATTAACCCTTTCCACAATTCAGTTCAGATATACAGTAGTGCAATAATGTGCGAATGACCAGTATATATTATAGTCCAATAAAGTAGTGAGTTGACAGCTTTGCATAGTAGCAAAAGGGGCAAATGTCTACAAATGTCCATAGTTCAAGTACCCTTGCTCCAGGGCACCACACTATATAAGCAAGAAATAAAATAATAACAAAACCTAAGTAGATTTGCAGAAATACTGGTGCAAAAGGAATTCTCTCACTATTGGTGGGGTTTTCAATATGGCAGTGGCCAAAAGAGCAGAATATTGTGACCTAGAATGTTTTGACCTAGTATTGCTGATCAGGAGCAAAGTGAGAGTTTTCAAAGGTCCCAATGTGAGATGGGGAAACATCTCTCATTGTTTGAACACTGTTTGTGTAGATTAAAGAGGTATTCTCATCTTGGACATCGCTAGGATATGCCCCCATTGTCTTATAGGTGCGGGTCCCACCGCTGGGACCCGCACCTATATCGAGAAACGAAGCCCCCAAACTGAAGAAGGGTGCACTGCGCGTACACAGCCGCCCTCTATTCATTTCTATGGGGCCGCCAAAAATAGCGCTCGGCTATTTCGTCGGCTACATAGAAATGAATAGGAGCGGTGGCCACGCATGCGCGGGGGAATTCACATTCATTTCTATGGGAGCAGCGGGGGAGCTGTGCCTGGTTGTGGCCGGACCCCGGGAAACCTGGGGTCCTCCAGGCGCAGCGCTCCCCCCTCCGACCCGCACCTATAAGACAATAGGGGCATATCCTAGCGATATGCCCCCATTGTCTAAGATGAGAATTCCCCTCTGGACTGACATTCTGCTGTTTGGCCACAAGATGCCACTGTTTCCTAACCACAGCTAACAGACTGAATATATTTCCATATTCATGAGTGGTGGGGTTACAGAGCATGGAGAGGAAAAGGAAGGGAGCAGCCATCTTAGAGGAAGCTGAGACTGAGGAACTGTGTGAGCAGAGGATCCAACTGCATCCTGGTGTGGGAGCATACCTCAGTGACCAGAGCTGCAGCTAAGTGAAGCTGATCTTGTCCAAGACCCTTATTCTGTCCAGAGGAATGAGGATTGCTTCCAGGAAGGCTGATGAGAGCTGAGGAGCAAAGCAACATCACTGTGGGACCGCATGCTTGTTGGAGAGGCATTTGTTCTGTTCAGAGTCACCAGCGGATGCAGAGCAGACCCGGGTTGGTAAGATCATGCATACACCTCATTACAGTGTTGTCGCTTAGAGATTGAGACCAGGCCTGTAGTTAGTTAGTTGGGGTCTATGTCTGCGTCAGGCCACAAGTTTTGCGGGCAGCTCATTGCAAGGACTCCATAATTTAAAGTGACATTTCAAACTGGAGAGCTGATAAACTTCCCACAAACTCAAGCCAGGCTGGCGTTTTGGCCCAGAAGGAATACTCAGGCATGTGCTACAAGACCAGCAAAAGGGTCTCGGCCTTCGGGCTGGGTGTATGTAAATTGATTGTATGTTCCCAGCATTTGTGGTTGTGCTCATTACCAAGTTTTGAGTAAATTCTGTTTTGGCAAAAGCTGGTGGTAGAGTTATTTTCCTCATTTGTGACTTTGCTGTATCCTGGGGAGCCCACCCCGGTACATTGTTTTCACCATCTCAAAATCTTCCCTCAGAAAGACCTTAATGCAGGCATTATGCCCAGTGATGACTGACCTTGCTGTTAGGAGCAATGGTTGTGTAACCACAGAGCCAACCAACCTTTTTTTACTTTGGGCTAGTCCTAGGGGGGTTATACTGGTTTTCCGTTATACAGGGATCTGGCCTTCATTGCAGGGGAAATACAAGTCAACCACCTTTTGGAATAGTCCGGGTGTACTTTGCTGACCCTCAGAGATCAGAGACAACAGGCAAAAATGTAGTAAGGTAACAGGCAGAGGTCAGAGCTGGCAGAGTTCCTGCGAATCTGTGAAACAATCAAAAAGTCAGGGAAGGCAGCATAGAACGGTACCGTGAACAGGCACACATCAAGAATCAGGAATCAGACAGACAAACAGATAATTGCTCTTTAACAGTCTCCAGCAAGCTAGAGAAATCTGTAGAGACCAATTGCTCAGCCAAGGACTAAAAGAAATAGCCAGCTTTACATACGAGCAGCTGAGAAGATTAACCCTAGCAGTTCTAAAGACAGATGTACAATGAAGCCCTAATTCACACACAGGAAGATGACACCTGTGCGTTCAGGAGAGCTGTGGCCATAAACCACCATTGTAACACTTGGTGGCATAAATACCAGTGCAGCAAATAGGACATCTGGTGGAAAGCTCTGTCCTATGATATTGTTTTCTAGCTGGCCTCCCAAACAAGGCAAACTGAGTAATAGAGCCCTCACATTGATCAAAAATCAGGAAAATATAGTAATAGAAGAAATGTGAGTATAAAACCTCCCTAAAATGCTATGGTGATCTCAGATCTGCTGAGCCCAGAGAGAACCTGTAAAATAATACTGGTAGAATTAATCAGCTGTAGCAACCAAATCCAAATGAACCGCTAAAAAATACAATTTGTGGTCTCCTCTTCTTTATTGACACTGCTTAAATATAATCCACAGCTAGAGAGAGACAAGAAAATTAAATCTGAGTAGGCAGAGCTCCACATCTAGCAGGATTGTTCTCCTTCTACACTTGCACAGAGGAGGCAAATGAAACCCCTATTGGATGAGCTGAGAACACGGAACCTTCAGTATGCCTGTTGTTTCTGTATGGCATAGCCATCTTGAAGAATTGAAAACTGCTTGTTATCCATATGCACCAAGCCCTTAAGGAGCTCATGCAGAAGATGGTAGTGCCAGTGGCCCTGATTAGTTGTGTCACAGTGTACTTTCCCAGGTCGTTGCTCCCTGGGGACTGGAGTAGTGGAAAGACGATTTAAAGACTCAGGCCAGAAGTAAAAGAATAAACGTCTTTCTTTACTTGTAGTACATCCAGTGGTAGTGGGTACAAAGTTCAATCTCTATCCCCAGATGATGAGGTGTAGTGGCTGAAAAAGTGTTAGTTAATGGCACTTCTGATGTGCTATCTTGCAGATGACTGTATCTGGAAATTCTGGCTAAAAGCTGCATACTGCTACTTGTGGATATAGGTGTCCACTGTAAAATGCAGGCTTTGAGTTGGTCTGGTATGCATGTATTCTAAGTGTTGGGTGTCTGAACGGTAGTCCCTCACCTGCAGCAATGTCTGTAAAACTGTGGTTTACTGGTCACTGTGCTGACTATAAATGCTGTAGCTTTTCAGGAAAGTATCCAGGTATCTTGATGTTCTTGAATGAATACCAACCTAAAAGGATACCCTCAGACAGGGTCAAAAAGACACACCAACCACAAGATGTACTATAAAAAATATCAAAATTTTATTGATTATCATTAAAAATATCAGAATACATATAATACATTGAATAAATATATAGGGCAAAAACAGTCAGACCAATTATAATGGGGCTGAGCCAAGACCCAGACAACGGGTAGAATGACCCCCAAAAAAGATGTTAAACATGTACCATGAGTGAGATGGTGAAAAAAGACATTAGCCACTTATCCCTGGCCACAATATCACATAAAGGTAACAATGGAGGGAATGTATTCACCTCCCCACATAACCATAAGTAGTCACATATACAACTCACCCATGGACATGATCAGGGATATCACCCGATGTCAGAAAGAACAACCTCGACGCGCGT
Organism: Rhinella marina; assembly: GCA_900303285.1. Lineage (NCBI taxonomy): Eukaryota > Metazoa > Chordata > Amphibia > Anura > Bufonidae > Rhinella > Rhinella marina. The sequence goes on from ONZH01010554.1 coordinate 64,943, forward strand.
TTTGCCTCTGCTTCATCAGGAGGTTACTAGGTCAATGAAGGTCTATCCTTATAAAGGCAAAAGGGCGCCCAAAATTCAAATATAATAAAGAGCAGGTGCCTATTACATGACGCATAGCGCCGGATGATCCGTATCACGCCACCGCCAAGCCGCCATCCTCATCAGAGGGAGGGGTAGAATGCACACCAAGCGTTCCAGCCCGCCCACTAAGGAGACATAAGGCGGTCCAACGTAGCGTGAAACGCAGCGCATCCCAAGCGATGCGTTCCACCTGCTCACATGGTACGCCAAAAGATGAGCCTCGGAACTATGGATTAATACCCCCTTTCCCTTCTTCATTGGATGGGGGGCAGGAACAAAGGCATTTGGACATATAAATAAGGGGCAGAGACAATAACATTTGGAAAACTTCCTAATCACACTAAATCCCCAAATATACAGAGAAAAGAGATAATATCATAATTGTAATTACAGACAACGCCTTTAAATACATGGATTTCAGGAAACATGATAGGACCTGGGCTACGCAACTTGGGTCGATTTTTGAGGAAACCTCAGTGGCTGATGCTGAGTCTAGTAATGTGAAGGATTTGAAGCTGAAAATTAAGGAGCTACTTAAAAAACGTACTAAGGTTTGGTGGAATAAAGCCACCTTAGAGCAATATTTACAAAGAGATATTATCCCACGTGGCCTTCGTTTGCAGGTGTTCCCGGCCTTTGATATCGAGGACCCGACTTTTGTGGGAAAGTGGGAGGAGACTCTCGCTAAGTGTTCCCGGACTTTGGTGGAGCTATTGATTGGGGCAGATCCAAGATCGCTTGAGCAGGAGGAAAGAGAAATTGATAGTATTCGTGAACAGATACAACAATTATTGTCTGTGGAGGCCTGTGTTGCATTTGATGGTGAGTTGGAGGTGGAATTGTCTAAGTGGGAGAAAGATATCCAGAGTCTTAAGGTCAAGAAGTTTCAGAGGGATATTACAGATTTCCAAAAGAATAAAGTGTATCGGTGGAACCAAGTGAGAGGACGTACACGCAGTGTCTCACAATCCCTTTCAACCTCATCCTCTAACAGTCAAGGATGCGGGGAACATTTTTTAGATATGCGCAGGGGATCTGGAAAAAGAGGTGGCGAGGAAATGTGGGCCTCCCGCCTAAGAACATCTTCTATAAAAAGGAAGACAGGACAGAACAGTTCCCTGGGGAAACGAGCCAAGAGACATTAAAGGTAATTAACCTCTCAGACAGTATACTTACACAATCCCAGTTGTCAGTCTTGCAGAAGGGTCTGACTTTCTCCCCGGCGGAAAGGTTTGATACTTTTCGTCGGTGAGAGACTTGGAACTCTTCGCAAGAAAATTACTATTCAAGAAGTATTTTAATAAAATATGTGAGGGGGAGTCTTCCTTTTCCCCTATAGAATTACAAACTATACGTGATTTACAATCATTGCTTGATGAACAGGAGTCGGAGGACGACTCGAGATTTCCCGTACATCTGCACCGCCGATCGCGACATTGGCCCCCGATAACCTCGTGTCCAGCAGTAGATCTTTTTGTGAAATTGGTGAAAAAATATCTAGAAGGAATTCGGACTGGTGTTAAGGACAATTTGAATAGAGAACAGAGAATTGCTTTAAAAGAAATTAAGAATATGACGAGTGTAGTGATAAAACCTGTGGATAAGGGGGCAATGTTGTGGTCTGGCCGGTGCAGATGTACGAGAGAGAGGCTTTTCGTCAGTTGAGTGATAATAGGTGTTATCAGAGGTTGGAATGTAACCCTATGAAACAATATAAAGAAGAACTTGATGGTATTTTAAGAATGGCTTGTGAATCTGGGGTTATTGGCTCTAAAATGTTGGAGGGCCTGACAACCGATTTTCCATTCCTTCCAACATTTTATTTACTTCCCAAGGTACACAATAATGCCACTTGTCCACCAGGGAGGCCAATTGTCTCGGGAATTGGCGGATTGTGTGAAACAATCTGCCAGTTCATAGACTTCTATCTTCAAAAATGTGTTGAGACACTGCCATCGTTTGTCCGGGACACGACTGATGTCCTTAAGAGGTTGAATGGTGTCCACCTTGAAGATGACATGTTACTGGTTACGCGCGACATCGAGTCCCTGTATACGTCGATATGCCACGACCATGGGCTACGGGCGTCGAGATTCTTCTTGGAGATGATGAGTTTAGATAGAGAATTGATTGAACTCATCATGACATTATTGCAATTTGCGTTGACACACAATGTCTTTATGTTTAAAGACCTCTTCTTCCTACAGCTCCGGGGAACGGCTATGGGGGCGACTTGTGCGCCCTCATAGGCTAACCTGTTCCTGGGGCTGTGAGAGAGAGATAGTGAGGAATACGAGGAGTCACGACGCCGTGGTCTCATGGTCGAGGTATATTAACGACATACTTTTCATCTGGCAGAGCTCGGCGTCCCACTTGGATCAGTTTTTGGCTGATCTGAATTGTAACAATTTTAATATCAAATTGACGTGGCAGGTTAGTCGCGATAGGGCTAAATTTCTTGACCTTTTGATATCTGTTGATGAGAGGGGTTTCCTGGGCACCGATGTGTTCAGGAAACCTACCTCTACTAACTCCCTTCTACATTTCACCTCCTCCCATCATCCACAGGTCTCTAGAGCAATACCCACAGGTCAGTTCTGTAGGGTAAGAAGGATATGCTCAAGTGATAGTCGATTTGAATACCAATAAAAAATATAAATATATAAAATAAAAAATATATTAACTAGAGCATCACACTAGAATGGGAATAAGAGAATGTATATGACATGATGAAATTGGATGGGACTTTGTTTGGGATTTAAGCACAGATTATAATATAAGGTTTGTTGTAATTACAATATAATAAAATTATTTATTTTATTTCTAGTGATAGTTTTGATCATGGGTGTTTATATAGTTTGGTTACACATTTGATTTATCACTTATTGTAATCATGACATTGGCTATATTAGCCCTTAATTCTATTTATGTGATTTATGTTTATGCACTTTTAATGATCGCAATGTTGATCATCACATTATTTGTATGTATTATTGGTAGTGTCTTTAGATTACAGTGCATATAATTATGGTATATTAAAAAAAAAAAGTGTCTTACCTGGTGTAGTTGCCCTTATGTCTCTTCTTTTGATTTGTTCTTCTAACTCCATCAATCTTGAGACTCACCGTACTTCATTACACCCCCTCACTGTTCCTCCATTAAAGCCCTGACCTACTCTCACCCCCATGGCTACTGAGTGTTCCAATAAAAAAAAAAAATTAAAAAACTAGGATGCTTAGGAGCATAAGGTTTCCTAGGCTACAGCCCACACAGTTAAAGGGGTTGTGCACTAATTTATCATACATGCAGATTCACGTTGGTGATCATGCTTCCTTGATCCCTAGGTGCTGGGTCTTGGCTCATTCGCTTCAAGGCCTCCGCTGCTTGTCTTGGGTTTCACCATGAAAACTTTTATCTTGATGCCGCTGCAGCCAATTACTGGCCACAGTGGAGATCTGCTCCCCTTGCATCACGTGACCATTTAACATAATGCAAGGGAAGCAGTGATCAGTTATTGGCTGTAACGGCGTCAAACTAACGGCGTCACTAACAAAGGTCCTGCCAGTCTCAGAAATTAGTGTATAGAAACCCTTTAAGGAGTTAATTTTTTAAGGGGGTTTCAAACCAGTATTCTTCTATATGTGACACAGAATGGGTTGAAATAAACTATCCCCACTGCAAACCTTAAAAGGCCAATCACTTTAGAAAGTCGCCACTTTTGTGGACTGCAAATAGCGGTCTGCGATGCGCTGACACTGGCCGTGTGCACTCCGTTTGTAGAGGCAAACCCATTGACTTGAATGGGTCTGCGATCTGCAACATAGGGCCAAAGATAGAACATGTTGTATCTTTTTGCATTGCAGAGGCACAGACCCCATATCCCACGGACACGCTTCCAATCTGTGCCTCTGCTCCACAAAAAACATTTACGGTCCACAATATGGACACTGAACCATTACACTAATGTGAATGAGCCCTTATACAGTGTGTCACTTACATAAAGTACCCCCCATAAACTGTGCCTGCTGATGCTGTACTGCTTATTACATAGTTCCACAGTATATAATAAGCAGCAGAGCAGACAGAATGCACCGTTCATAAGGGGGGGCTATAGTGGCGCTGGCATACTATCATCCAAGATGTGTACACCTGTTGGAATGCACATTCAAAGACGTTGTGCTTATGCTCTGTTAAATATGTTATTAATCAAAAGCAGAGTGCGTGCGTTCCAACCCTCCCTCTGATGAGGATGGCGGCTCGGCGGTGGCGTGATACGGATCATTAGGCGCTATGCGTCATGTAATAGGCACCTGCTCTTTATTATATTTGAATTTTGGGCGCCCTTTTGCCTTTATAAGGATAGACCTTGATTGACCTAGTAACCTCCTGACAAAGCAGAGGCAAAACACGCGTCGAGGTTGTTCTTTCTGACATCGGGTGATACCCCTGATTGTCCATGGGTGAGTTGTATATGTGACTACTTATGGTTATGTGGGGAGGTGAATACATTCCCTCCATTGTTACCTTTATGTGATATTGTGGCCAGGGATAAGTGGCTAATGTCTTTTTTCACCATCTCACTCATGGTACATGGTTAACATCTTTTTTGGGGGTCATTCTACCCGTTGTCTGGGTCTTGGCTCAGCCCCATTATAATTGGTCTGACTGTTTTTGCCCTATATATTTATTCAATGTATTATATGTATTCTGATATTTTTAATGATAATCAATAAAATGTTGATATGTGTATAAGAGGGCTGGGCGATTAATCGAATTAATTCGATTAATTCGCCAATTGAAAGCCTCACGATTTAATTTTTTAGGAAACTCGAACTCGATTTTCCTAAAATGGCGCCCGCCAGATAAAATCAAAAAAATATCTCACCTGTCCTGCGCCGCGGCTCCGCTCCGGTGTCCGGCGCTCCTCTTCTTCTCCGGGGCCGCGCTGCACTGTCCTGACCGCGTACAGCGTCAGGACTTAGTGCGCACACTCTGACCTGACGCTGCACGCAGTCGGGTGACAGTGCAGCGACGGGAGAAGAAGACTGACGAGCGCCGGACCTGGAACAGAGCCGCGGCGCAGGACAGGTAAGGGATTTTTTTATTTTATTCTTATGGTGGCCTAGTGGGCTGTTCTGAGGGCTGAAGGGGGCACTACTGTGGGCTAATCTGAGGTTTCAAGGGGGCACTACTGTGGGCTAATCTGAGGTCTGATGGGGGCACTACTGTGGGCTGATCTGAGGTCTGATGGGGGCACTGTGGGCTGATCTGAGGTCTGATGGGGGCACTGTGGGCTGATCTGAGGTCTGATGAGGGCACAGTGGGCTGATCTGAGGTCTGATGGGGGCACATTGGGCTGATCTGATGTCTGATGGGGGCACACTGGGCTGATGTAGGGTCTGATGGGGCACAATGGGCTGATGTGGGGTCTGATGGGGCATAATGGGCTGATCTGAGGTCTGATGAGGGTATAGTGGGCTGATGTGAGGTCTGGTGGGGGCACAGTGGGCTGATGTGAGTGAGGTCTGATGGGGGCACAGTAGGCTTTTTTTATTTATTTTTCTATATTTTTAATAACATAAGAAAATCGAGATTTAAATCGTGAATCGTCCAAATTTAAAAAAAAAAAATCGAGATTTTTCTTTTGGCTATATCGCCCAGCTCTAGTTTATAGTATATCTTGTGGTTGGTGTGCCTTTTTGACCCTGTCTGAGGGTATCCTTTTAGGTTGATATTCACTTTCCCTACTTACTTGCAGTTCAAGCCCTAGGTAGCAAGACCGCAACTGGTTGACAGTTCCTATTCTAATAAGGTGCAGAGACAGACAAACACCAAGAGACAAAAACAACACTTAGGGCTCATTCACATGGCCATGTTTTTGCGGATCCACAAAAATGCGGATCCGCAAAAACACGTATGCCGGCCAGTGTGTGTTCCGCACCCCATACAAAATGCCTATTCTTGTCTGCAATTGCAGACAAGAATAGGACATGTTCTATCTTTTTTCGCTGAGCTGCGGCACGGAGCCGCGGCTGTGCATGATGTAATGCTGCTCATTAAAATGAATGGGGCCGCATCTATTCTGCAAAATTGCGGAATAGATGCGGACCCATTCACACGGTCATCTGAACGGGCCCTTAAGGATACTTGTGAAAATGGACAATGCAGTATAAAAACAACAGACAGGGAGTAGTCAAAAGACAAGCCGAGATCAAATACCAGATGGGATGCACAGTACAAATCAAGTGAGGCAGAGATCAGCAAAAAAAACAAGCCAAGGTCAAAAACACAAACAAAACCAAATGAATCCAAGAACCAGGAACCTAGGTAGTGACCCCAAACAAGACTATCACTGATACTGGTATATGACCAGGAAGGGGTTTAAACAGAGCACCAAGCTCCAGGATCAGAACCTGATCAGTCATGACTCGATGCTCCATTAGGCCTCTTTCACACTAGCGGCAGCACGGATCCAGCAGGTGAAGGGTCCCGTCGGATTCGTGCTGCCGCAGGGACATGTGTGGGGCCGGAACCGTGCTCCGGCCCCACACATGTCACACAGTACATACACACAGACACATGCACACAGACATATACACATACAAATACACATACATACTTACATGCTCCCGGCAGGTCTCCACAGCGCAGGAGGAGCAGGACGGCGTGCACATTGGACGATTCCCCACAGTGCCCTCTGCTGGGGGCTGGGTGGAATCGTCCTATGTGTGCGCCGTCCTGCTCCTCCTGCGCTGTGGAGACCTGCCGGGAGCATGTAAGTATGTATGTGTATGTGTATTTGTATGTGTATGTTTATGTGTATGTCTGTATGTGTGTGTATGTACGTGTGCAGGAACTCCATTGAAAGTCAATGGAGGACGGATCCGTTCACCATTGTGTCACACCGAACGGATCCCATTGACTTTCATTGGGGGTCATGACGGATCCGTCTTGGTGTCTTGCTACGGTTTGCTACGGTTCGGAACGGAATGCTTTTAGGAGCATTTCGTTGTCTTCAGTTCAGTTTTGTCCCCATTGACAATGAATGGGGACAAAACTGAAGCGTTTTATTCCGGTATTGAGCCCCTATGATGGAACTCAATACCGGAATTATAAAACGCTAGTGTGAAAGTAGCTTAAGTCAGAAACTCTAAGACACAGTAATTGAGCAGCTGAGCAATCATCCCACTGCTTATCTCCTCCAGCACACGTCCACTGTGGAGAGAAACAGAGCATTGCATCCTGTTGTCAAGGATGCTGTGGCATCACCAGGGGGTGTGGCTTAGCAGCATGTCTCTCCCGGAGCGGTCGTACCAAAGTTTGGGACACACGCTGACTTGAAACACAGCAGTGCCCAGATTTCCCCATTAAGGCTACTTTCACACTAGTGTTTTTGCTGGATCTGGCAGGGTTCAGCAAAAACGCTTCCATTACTGATGATACAACCATTTGCATCCGTTATGAATGGATCCGGTTGTATTATCTTTAACATAGCCAAGACTGATCGGTCATTAACTCCATTGAAAGTCAATGGAGGACAGATCCGTTTTCTATTGTGTCAGATGGTGTCAGAGAAAACGTATCCATCCCTGTTGACTTGCATTGTGGGTTATGGCGGATCCGTCTTGCTCCGCATCCCAGGATGGAAAGCAAACTGCAGCGTGCTGTGGTTTGTTCTCCGGTATGAGAACAGAACTGAATGCATTTTGGAGCATTCCGTTCTGTACAGTTACGTTTTGTCCACATTGACAATGAATGGGGACAAAACGGAACCTTTTTTTCCGGTATTGAGACCCTATGACGGATCTCAATACCGGAAAATATAAATGCTAGTGTGAAAGTAGCCTAAATCTGCAGCATGTCATTTTAAACTGCGGATTTCACACTTCCCAATGCAAAAATGAAAATGCGTCTAATCTGCAGCTTTTCTGCAACAAAATCTGCAGCATGTGAACGCACCCTTTGTTGTGTTTTTCTCTGGTGCAGATTAGAACCAGAAATGCTGCAGATTTTCTGCACAGCTAATTGGTGAATTGTGAACTCATCCTTTAGGCTCTTGTACACAGGGCCGATTCTAGCTCTTCTGCTGCCTGAGGCAAAAACTTAAATGGTGCCCCCCTCCCATTAAAGGGTTTGTGTCATCTTGGACAATGGGGGCATATTGCTAGTATATGCCCCCATTGTCTAATGGGGGGACCACCGCTGGGACCCGCACCTACAGTATATCCAGAACGTAGAACCAAAAGTGAAGGAGGGGGCAGGCGCAGCCACCCTCCATTCATTTTCTATGGGGCCGGCTATTTCCGTCGGCTCCATAAAAATGAATGGGAGCGGGGGCTGCACATGCGCGGTGTGCTCCTATTCACTTCTATGGGGAGCCAGCTTGGTGGTGGCTGGACCGGAGTCCTCCAACCACCACCTTGCAGGGCTCCATTCTGGATATAGGTGCGGGTCCCAGCGGTGGGACCTGCACCTATAAGACAATGGGGGCAACAGCACACGTAACACAGTGTTGGCTGAGTACAGAAAATGCAGTAGTGTTACCTGCAGTCCTATGTAAAACCACAAATAACGCTAGTGCTGATAATGTGGTAGTGTTACTTGCAGTCCTATGTAAAACCACAGATAACGCTAGTGTAGATTATGTGGTACTGTTACCTGCAGTCCTATGTAAAACCACAGATAACACCAGTGTAGATCATGTGGTAGTGTTACCTGCATCCTTAGTGTGCCTCCCTGTGCCTCTCCCGTGGACTCCATGCTGGTGGTGCGGTCTCCTCTTCAATATTCTTCTTGCCCCACACAGAACGTCCTGCTGTAGCTGCGTCAAGACATAACACTGTGGGCATGGTGAAGGTGACACGGACAGAGGGACAGACACACACACGGACAGGGACAGAAACATCTGTGCCTCTTTCACAGTGGAAATACCCTCTTTATAACCCCTCACAGTAGGGTTGTCACGATACCAGAATTTTGAGTTCGATACCGATACGTACAAAAGTATCACGATACTCGATACTGATACGATACCTCGCCAAAATAAAGAAGCACCTATTAATGCCACCCTGGCCCTTATCTGTGCGCCCCTCACCCCCCCCCCCCCCCCCCAGACCTTGCTTTTGACCCTGCTCTGTGCACCACCCTGGCCCTTTCAATGCAGCCCCTGGCTCTTATCTGCGCCCCTTTGGCTGTGCCTACCTGGCCCCTGTCTGCACCCCTGTGATCTGACCCTTGTCTTTGTACGCCTCTTCCTGGTCTGCGCCCCTGGGCCCTTATCTGTGCCCCACTCCCTCTTTGTCTGTGCCTCTCTGGTTGTCGTCTCTGCTGCCCCCTGTGTGCGCCACCCTGGCCCTTATCTGTGCACCCCTCACCCCCCCTTCCCCCCCAGGACCTTGCTTGTGACCCTGCCCCTTACCCCTTTTTCAGTGTAGCCCCTAGCCTTATCTTGGTCCCCCAGGCCTTGTTTGCACAGGTGTACTGTGACATCACTGTGCTTATTATCCCTGTACAGTGACATCACTGTGTTTATTATCCCTGTACGGTGACATCACTGTGTGTATTATCTCTGTACTGTGACATCACTGTGTGTATTATCCCTGTACTGTGACATCACTGTGTTTATTATCTTTGTACAGTGACATCACTGTGTTTATTATCCCTGTACAGTGACATCACTGTGTTTATTATCCCTGTACAGTGACATCGCTGTGTGTATTATCCCTGTACAGTGACATCACTGTGTGTATTATCCCTGTACTGTGACATCACTGTGTTTATTATCCCTGTACTGTGACATCACTGTGTTTATTATCTCTGTACGGTGACATCACTGTGTTTATTATCCCTGTACAGTGACATTGCTGTGTGTATTATCCCACTGCAGGAAGAGGTAAGTGGTCTGTGTTTGTGTGTTTGTTTTCTATTTTTCAGGGTCGTGAATGCAGAGGACTATGTCGGATTCGGTGGACTACGTCGGACCAGCTTTTTTTTTTTTTTTTTTTTAATAAAATGGTCAAACAGGGGTCTGGGGGAGTGTTTATTTCAATAAAATGTTTTATACTTGTGTGTGTGTATTTTTTTTTTACAATACTACAGTTTTAGTAATTACGGCTATCTACAGACGGCCCTGATTACTAATACTGGGCTTAGTGTTTGCCGGTATGGCAGGCCAGCACTAACCCCAACATCTATTACCTCGGCACCCACCGCCACCAGGGGTGCCGGGAAGAGCCGGGTACCCACAGGACTGGACCTTCTAAATTGAGGGTCTGGCTCTGGGGCGGCTGCAGGCTGGTACCATTAGGCTGGGAAGGGCCAATAACCGTGTCCCTTCCCACCCTGGTAGTGCCAGGCTGCCGCTGCTGGTTGTATCTGGCTGGTGAAGGAAAAAAGGGGGGGACCCCATGCCTTTTTTTTTTTAAATAATGAAATTTTTGAAAAAAAAATGGCGTGGGGTCCCCCCCTTTTTTCCTTCACCAGCCAGATACAACCAGCAGCGGCAGCCTGGCACTACCAGGGTGGGAAGGGACACGGTTATTGGCCCTTCCCAGCCTAATGGTACCAGCCTGCAGCCGCCCCAGAGCCAGACCCTCAATTTAGAAGGTCCGGTCCTGCGGGTACCCGGCTCTTCCCGGCACCCCTGGTGGCGGTGGGTGCCGAGGTAATAGATATTGGGGTTAGTGCTGGCCTGCCATACCGGCAAGCACTAAGCCCAGTATTAGTAATCAGGGCCGTCTGTAGATAGCCGTAATTACTAAAACTGTAGTATTCTAAAAAAAAAATACACACACACAAGTATAAAACATTTTATTGAAATAAACACTCCCCCAGACCCCTGTTTGACCATTTTATTAAAAAAAAAAAAAATCTGGTCCGACGTAGTCCACCGAATCCGACGTAGTCCTCTGCATTCACGACCCTGAAAAATAGAAAACAAACACACAAACACGGACCACTTACCTCTTCCTGCACTGGGATAATACACACAGCGATGTCACTGTACAGAGATAATAAACACAGTGATGTCACCGTACAGGGCTAATAAACACAGCGATGTCACTGTACAGGGATAATAAACACAGTGATGTCACTGTACAGGGATAATAAACAGTGATGTCACCGTACAGGGATAATACACACAGCGATGTCACAGTACAGGAATAATAAACATAGTGATGTCACAGTACAGGAATAATAAATCTCAGATCAACGTCTTGTGCCCCCATCAGACCTCAGATCAACACAATGTGCCCCCATCAAAGCTCAGGTCAGCGTCTTGTGCCCCCATCAGACCTCAGGTCAGCCTCTTGTGCCCCCATCAGACCTCAGGTCAGCGTCTTGTGCCCCCATCAGACCAGGTCAGCCTCTTGCCCCATCAGACCTCAGGTCAGCCTCTTGTGCCCCCATCAGACCTCAGGTCAGCCTCTTGTGCCCCCATCAGACCTCAGGTCAGCCTCTTGTGCCCCCATCAGACCTCAGGTCAGCCTCTTGTGCCCCCATCAGGTCAGCCTCTTGTGCCCCCATCAGGTCAGCCTCTTGTGCCCCCATCAGACCTCAGGTCAGTGTCTTGTGCCCCCCTCAGACCTCAGATCAGCCCACCCAGCCACTTTAAAAAAATCATACTTACCTGTTCTGGCCGCCGCTGTCCTCAAGTTCCCCGCTCCACTCTCTTGCCTGCCGGCGCTCACTATGACCTGACGCTGAGTCAGGTCATAGCTTCAGGTCATAGTGCGCGCCAGGGAAGACGGTGGAGCGCGGAACCAGTGAGGACAGCGGCGGCCAGAACAGGTAAGTATGATTTTTTTTTTAAGTGGCTGGGACCTGGGTGGGCTGATCTGAGGGGGGTGCGGGGGCCCTGGCAGCGCGGCAGCACGGCAGGCCGATATTAGAACATGGGGCAACGCATTAAAGTGATGCGCGCGCCATGTTCTAAGTATCGGACCGCAAGAAAACTCGGTATCGAGCTTCGGTACCGCACTAGGTACCGAAACCGTACCAAGTTTTCGATATATCGTGCAACCCTACCTCACAGTAGTTATGCACTCTCTGTGCCCCCTCCAGAGTAGTAATGCACTCTGTGGCCCCTTCACAGTATAAATGCCCAATGTGCCCCCTTCACAGTAGTAATGCGCACTCTGTGCCCCAATAATAGTTATGCCCTCTGTGGCCCCTTTATAGTAGTAATACCCTCTGTGCCCCTTTATGGTAGTAATGCCCTCTGTGTCCCCTTTCTAGTAGTAATGCCCTTTGTGCCACCCTTATGGTAGTAATGCCCACTGTGTCCCCCTTATGGTAATAATGCCCACCGTGCCCCCTTTGTAATAGTAATGCCCACTGTGCCCCCTTTGCCCCTTTGTAGCATTAATGTCCTCTCCTCTCTGTCCCCTTTGTAATAGAAATGTCACCTGTGCCCTCTCTGTGTTAAAAACAAAAAAAAAAAAAAACACACAGTACCTACTCACCTTCTCATCCTGTTCCTGAAGTCCTCTCCCCTGGAGACACAGATCGTTGTGCAGGACTTTGTGGGCGAAGCTTATGCAGGCTCCGCCCACACCAGCCAGCAGCGTGATCATGCCTGCAGGCTGAATGGTGAAGCAGGGAGAAATTCCCCACTCCCGACTGCGATCTGAACACTGACATCGGGAATGAAGCAGGGGGGCCCTTAGAGGATTGGGGCCCTGGGCCCTTGCCCAGTACCCCCCCCCCCCCCAACGCAGGCCCTGGAAGAAGGAGCGGGCTGAACGCGCAGCTAAAGATGTTAAACTGCTGTGTGGATGCTGCCTCTCAAACATACAGAAAACTGCTGCCTGAGGCGAGATGATCTCGCCTCATGGCAGAAGTGGCCCTGCTTGTACTCAAGTGAGTTTTCCATCCAAATGTGATGCGTGTAGCAAACACTTAGCATCCAGACTGAATCCTGACCCATTCATTTTAATTACTTAATTGTTTTTCATGTATCATCTTTGCTTTCAGGAAAAATCTCAGCATGTTCTACAGTGTGTGTTTTTCAGCTCTGGCTCCTTGGAAGTGAATGGGGCTTGCGTGAAAAACGGAAGGCATCCGGATGCAGTGCGTTTTCACTGATGGTTGCTAGGAGATACAGATTGTTATTCTTCAGTTTTTCTTCACGTGCATGAAAAATGCATGCAATCCAGATACAATCCAGATGGAAAAAATGCACACACTGAACGTAATCACATAAAAACTGATTGAACTTGTAAACATAACCATCAGTTATAATCTGAACAGACCCTGTCACAATCTGTATCACTCGTGTGAATTGTTGGATAGCTGGAGGCAGCATAACCCTACTGCAAAAGATTCCTCTTTTCTTCATCCTCCATTTTCAGAGACTGGACTATACCTTTTTCTCTAGTACTCATTTCCCTGCCTAATCTCCGACAATTGGAAATATCCCTGTATCGGACCATGCCTCCTATTCTGTCACTCTGTCTCTAATCCATTTGCTTTCGAGTTGAGATGGTGATTAAATGAATTACTTTTAGACACAAAGTGCTTAAGACATAACACACCATCTCCAGACATTATTTGAAGTTAACAGGTCAGAGGAGAAATGCTATCCATTAATATGGCAGACATACAAATAACAAATCCTACATCAGGGGGATTTTCATTGCACTAGGATTAAAAAGACAAACAGAAATACAATGATTCTAAGGTAACCCAAAAGGCCAAGTGCATACATAAAAGCTCTAAAGCACTTTTGGCTTAGCATGACTTTGGTAAATAAAAAGGGATTCCCACACGTTGATGACCTATTGTCATGATCGGTCATCAATATCACAATGGCTGCGCACCCCCACTGATCAGTTACTCACTGCAGCCTCTGCCGCCGGAATTATCACTTTAAACAGAGGAGGAAGCACAACCCCACCAAAAGTGTAATGGTGATGCTCCAGTTACTGTAGCTCAGCTCCCATTGACTTAAATGGGAACCATGCAGTTAGCAGCTTCGTCCACTACACAATGGATGCAGCTGTGTTTCCAGCGTCAGAGCTTCAAGGTAACAGCTGATCAGTGAGGGTGTTTGATTTCAGAACGTCACCAATCTGACACTGATTCTGGACAATCCATTTAACTGGATAACTGTCACTCTTTTATCGTGTAGGGGTACTGCCATCTGAGACATTTATGGCATGCCGCTAGTTAATTTGTGCATATATTCCGGGCGTGCGCATCTGGCGTATACTTTAGGAGCACGCTTTGGATGTTCTTACGCCGTGGCGCACCACACTGATGATACTATCTACTTGGGCATGCGCAGTGGAGCTCACCAGATGCCAAGATCATCATTGAATGTATATGGGAACCTGTACTTCATCCTCATCTGATACATGCCTCACCTGGTATATAGCTTTTAATTAAATGTGTTTGTTTTACTTTGGTTTTTGATTTAATATGTCACATGATTATGGATTTATTATGCCATTTACACGATTATAATCATGACAGTGATGTCTGATTATGTACTATGATCTTGTATTGCACTATTTACATGCTGTACACATTTGCATATGCACTTTATTGGTATTTTTTTGCACTGTTTGTGATATTTTGAGATGATGTAATTGACTAATGATGTAATTGTCTACACATGCACTTTACCTTTATATACTCTGTTTGCACTGTTGGTTGTTGCTTGAGAAAGGCTCAGTCGAGCCGAAATGTCCCACATGGGTAAATAAATTTTGATTTGCCTTTTACTTTTTTGAGAGTGCTGCCTGATTTTTTTATTTTTGGCATGTCGCTAGGATATGCTATCAGTGTTAAGCCTCATTCACACGTCCGTGTCCGTACTCAAATCCGTGAGCAAGTGGTCAGTGAGGCATCCGTGAAGCTGTCCGTGAAGGATCCGTGTTGGGTCCGTGTTTTGCTGTCCGTGTTGCATCCGTGTTTCACTGACACTGAACAGCTAAAAAAATAATTTTCAAACCATCTCTTCTTAATGATCCGTGAAACACGGATGGCATCTGTGTTGCATCCGTGGTTTTCACTGACCCATAGACTATAATGGGCGTGAGGGATCCAGGAACACGGATCAAGATAGGACATGCATCCGTGCTAAAAACACTGACCCACGGACTGTGATGAAACACTGATGTCTGAACACACACATTAAGGCCTCATGCACACGACCGTATGAAAAAACGGATCCGCAAAAAATGGATCCGCAGAAAATACGGATGACGTCCCTGTGCATTCCGTATTTTGCGGAAGGGAACAGCTGGCCCCTAATAGAACAGTCCTATCTTTGTCCGTAACGCGGACAATAATAGGACATGTTCTATTTTTTTTTTTTTATGCGGAACAGAAATACGGACATACGAAAATGGAATGCACACGGAGTACCTTCCCTTTTTTTTGCGGACCCATTGAAATGAATGGATCCACATACAGTCCGCAAAAAAAAGGAACGGACACGGAAAGAAAATACGTTCGTGTGCATGAGCCCTAAGCCTCATTCACACGTCCGTATCCGTACTCAAATCCGTGAGCAGGTAGTCAGTGAGGCATCCGTGAAGGATCCGTGTTGGGTCTGTGGGTCCGTGTTTAGCTGTCCGTGTTGCATCCGTGTTTCACTGACACTGAACAGCTGAAAAATAATTTTCAAAGCATCTCTTAATGATCCTTGAAACACGGATGACATCCGTGAGGGATCCGTGGTTTTCACGGACTCATTGACTATAATGGGCGTGAGGGATCCGGGAACACGGATCAAGATAGGACATGCATCCGTGCTGAAAACACTGACCCACGGACCGAGCTGAAACACTGATGTCTGAACACACACATTAAAATGAATGGGGACGTGTGCTGTCTGTGGAGAACACGTACAGCACACGTCCTTGAAACACTGACGTGTGAATGAGGTTTTAAAATGAATGCGGACGTGTGCTGTCCGTGGAGAACACGTACAGCACACGTCCGTGAAAAACTGACGTGTGAATGAGGCTTTAGGTGCAGGTCCCAAGCAAATGCATTAGGCTATATTCTCTGAAGATTTGGCCACTCTTGTGTGACTTGCTCTCCATTCAATACTGTGGGACTTCCATAAATAGCCAAGCGTACTTTCGTAAGTCCCATAGCAGTGAATGGAGATCATAAGGCGTATGTGTAGTGTGCTCTCTTTGAGCTCCCTGTTCAGGAGATAAGAGCAGGTCGTGGGACCCTCACCTATCTGACATGATCGGTTGAGTCATATCTTGCAACACCATAACTGTGTTGAACACTGATAACTGTAAAATGCAGAGGCAGTCATCTCAACTTGCTTCTGCTCTCCTTCCCCAGCCACTGCCTCCTTACAACTATATTAGAAATTTTACTAAAAACATATATTTTAATAAGTTCTCTGCCTATTTGAATTGCTTCCAACAATAATCGTTTGTGATAGCTGCAGTCTCTTTTGTTTTCAGAGAAACTTTGAGAGGAGGCTATGAATTAATCTGATGAAAGATGATGCGACATATATGGAATGATTTGCATGAGATAAATGGGGTCATTTATCAAACTGGAGTAAAGTTGAACTGTCTTAGTTGCCCATAGCAACCAATTAGATTCCACCTTTCATTTCTGACAAACCCTTTGGAAAATGAAAAGTGGAATCTTATTGGTTGCTATGGGCAACTAAGCCAGCTCTACTTTACACCAGTTTGATAAATAACCCCAAAAGTGTTTTAGGTTTTTTATAGGTTTCTTCTTCTCATCCAAGAGATTTGAAGAATGTCATACGTAGGGATGAGCGAACTTGTGTTTCAAGTTTGGTGTACAAGGTTCGGGTTATCTAAGAATTTCATTATGGGAATTCTTAGATAACCCGAACCTTGTACGCCGAAGTTCTTTGCTCATCCCTAGTGATAAGCTCTTAGCAACAAATCAATCTCAACTAGAAGGGGAGTGTAATTAAAGTGGTTGGCCAATTTATACTTAAGTTTCTAAAAATGCCATAAACAGCTATGTTTACTCAATTCAAATAAAAATGACTATGTACTGTACCCCCGCTATGATATTGAAAGCACTTGGCTGCCCTGGTATCGGCGGTGTAAATTATAGTTCAAAACTAAATCATAGCAGGCATACATTTCAATTTGTGTCTTTAGGACAGCCAAAGATGCAAAATATTTACTAAGTGGCGTGCCTGTTAAAAATGTGTCACATTTTACATCTTCACACCTTGGTTTAAGACTGGCATATTAATAACTAGTTTTAATAAATTTCCCTCCCATGTGTGAAGTATTCCTTACGATAACCATACATCTCTTTTAGCCAATTTCACACGAGCGAGTACCGATGGCATTATGTGAGTACAATTCATTAGAGTTGAGATCAGGCAGGAGTACACATCATTATAAATCATTATAATACCATGGGTTCACATCATATAAGCAGCTTTAAAGAAGGGGAATACCTCTGACACGCGGAGCGTTTTTCTCGCACTGAATACGTTTGTGTGAATGTGAGCTGTGATAGAGAGAGATAAGCGGATCCAGACCAACTTATCTTGGATCAAATATCACAGACCACCACCAATAAAACATAACCTTTAATGGGTAATACTAAAAGTAACTGCTGATATGTGTTTAAACAAATTATCTTGGATCAAACCTATCTAATGCCTTCCCGGCTGTCTCCTTAAGCAAACAGTAAGATTTTCTGTAGATCTCGAAAATTTCTGTGACTGTTCCATACATCTGAATGGGGCTTGCAGAAATACATTGACCTGTACTGCACTGATTTTCTGCAAAATTTCTGCCACATGTGAACATATCCTAAGCCTTCTACATACCTCCCAACTTCTGAAAAGAAGGAAGAGGGACAGTATGTGCAGCAAAGAGCACCTCTGAAAATTTTTTTCTTACTAGGCCACCCCTCTAACTCCGTCCAAAACATAACTATATACACCTAATCCCGCCCAGTCCACTAAATGGCTCCACGTAGTAATTATTTCCCACCACACAGTAGTTATGCCAACCTTGAGCCCCATTCATAGGCTATGCCCAGATATGTGCCCCCTCACAGTACTTTGCCCATTGTGAACCCTTTACCATAGTCATGCCAACATTTGCCCCCTTCATAGTAGTGAGGCGCAGATATGTTCCCCTTCACAGTAGGTATGCCCACATGTGCCTCTTTTACAGTATCTATGCCCAGATATGTGCCCCCTCACAGTAGTTATGCACAGATATATGCCCCCTCACAGTAGTAATGCCCAGATGTGCCCCCTCACAGTAGTTATGCCAAGATATGTGCCCCTCACAGTAATTATGCACAGATATGTGCCCCCTCACAATAGCTATGCCAGAAATGTGCCTTCTCACAGTAGTTATGCCCAGATATGTGCCCCCTCACAGTAATTTTGCCCTGATATGTCCCCCTCACAGTAATTATGCCCAGATATGTGCCCCCTCACAATAGCTATGCCAGAAATGTGCCTTCTCACAGTAGTTATGCCCAGATATGTGCCCCCTCACAGTTGTGAACAGATATGTGCCCCCTCACTGTGGTAAAGCCCAGATGTGCCCCTTCACAGTAGTTATGCCCAGATATGTGTGCCCTCACAGTAGTTATGCCCATGTATTTGCCCTCTCACAGTAGTTATCCCCTGATATGTGCCCCCTCACAGTAAGTTTGCCCTTATATGTCCCCCTCACACAGTGGTTGTGCCCTAATATGTGCCCCCTCACAGTAGTTTTTCCCTGATATGTGCCCCATCACAGTAGTTTTGCCCTAATATATATGTCCTCACAGTAGTTATGCCCAGGTATGTGCCCATCTCACAGGTTTTGAAAAAAACAAAACTGTACATACTTACCTGGTTCCTCCAATGATCTGCTGCGCTCCCCAACAGCAGCAAGTAAGATAGACATCACGCTGCTGTAGGCTGTGTAGGAGGAGGCGCACTGCCCCATCCTTCCTGCATAGACCAGCAGTGTGAAGCGCCGGCAGGGGGGGGGGGGGATGATGAAGGAGCAACCTGCTTCATCATTACAAGCAACTGTATCTGCTTCCTATGGATGCAGAGACAGCTGCCTGAGAGCAGGACATACCTCACCTGTTCCGGGACCACAGGATAGCTACCGAAATCTGGGACCATCCCATCATATCCGGGACCGTTAGGAGGTATGCTTCTATATATTACTTGTTTAGTAGTATAGCTATTCAAACACTGTATTGCTGTTTATATGTTATATACATACAGGAGGAATTTATCACGCCCTGCAAGCCAGAACCCTGGCTTCAAAATGTCACATGTAGGGTCTTGGTGACTTTTTGGGTTAACCTGCAGAAATTTTGCAACTTTCTGAGCACTGCAACTTCCACTGCCACTTACAGATTTTGTGTGAATATTTGGTCAGAAAGTCAGAGTATATCACTTTTGTGTCACATTTAAGAAACACTACTTTCTTAAAAGTTGGAAAAAAGTCGCAACTCCACTTCGGCCTTCCTCCAGCCCAGGCGTACTTTTAGATAGGTGCAACCACATTGCACCTAAGACAAATTTTTTATTACTGTGTGCAATTTTCTTAAATGTGGTGCAAGAAAGCATAGAAACTCCAATCTAAAAACTAAACTAAAATACATATACAATGATAAATTCCACCCACATTGTATAGTAAGTGGTGAATGCTTTTCATGTTGTTCCCTTCTCTCTAGTAATCTGGACAGAGTTGTAAGAAGGAAGGTAGTGTGAAAGCTTATTTCCAGTGACTTCACAATGCTGTTTTGTGAAGGACACATGACGGTTGGGACAAGGACACAATCACTCAGCAGTCACTTTCTTTTGAAAAGCTGGCAAGTGTCCTGAAAGTGGTTCCCATAGCAGCAGAAAGCAATACATACACAAGTGGTGCAGCATGGACTTCGTATAAGCTGTTCTTACAGGCCTGGAAAAGGGGCACAGGGAACGTGTTACTTCTTATGGAGGTAATGATAAGTGTGCAAGGCTTTGTCTTCTGCTGCAGATAAAGGGGCATGTATCAATAATGTGCTGCACTATGGGAAAATCGCATAAGCACATAGGAAACCTGACACTTCCATAATTCGTTATTACTGTTCAGACACTTTTTGCTTGCCATTAGAAAGGGAAGTGGTTAGGCAGACGCATGTAATATGGTACAATGAATATGGTACAAAAGCAACAGTTAACTACTAGGAGAAACTTACTAAAATTCTGTTGTGAAATGCACATAGAAAAATTGAATATATGGCCAAATGTATATTTTCTCGTGACACATTGTACTTCATGTTAGTGATAAATTTGAGTCAATATGTTTTACCTTTATTTGTTTAAAAATCCAAAAATTAGTGAAATTGTGGAAAAATTCACTATTTTCCAAATATGAATTTATCTACTTTTATGGCAGATAGTGATACCTCACAAAATAGTTATTACTTTGCATTTTCCATATGTCTACTTTATGTTGGCATCATTTTGTAAATGTTTTGTAAACTTTTGTAGGACGTTAGAAGACTTAGAATTTTAGAAGCAATTTTTCAAATTTTCAAGAAAAAATTTTAAAGCACCAATTCAGTTATAAAGTAATTTTGAGGGGCTTACAAAACCACCCATAAATGACCCCATTTTAGAAACTACACCCCTCAAATTATTTAGAACCGATGTTACAAACTTTGTTAACCCTTGAGGTGTTCCACAAGAATTAAAGGGGTTCTGCAGTTCTGTAAAACTGATGATCTATCCCCTGGATAAATCATCAGCATCTGATCGGCGTGGGCCGACACCCGGGACCCCCGCCGATCAGCTGTTTGAGAAGGCAGTGGCGCTGCAGGAGTGCTGCAGCCTTCTCTGTGTTTTCCTCAGGCCCAGTGACGTCACGACTAGTTTCACTGGCCTGGGCGGAGCTAAGCTCTGTTCACTTAAATGGATAATATACATTACTCTAAATCTGCGGTTTACATAAATACCCCATATGTGGTGGTAAACTGCTCTATCGGCATGTGGCAGTAGTCAGAAGGATATTGTTTCGGAGACAGATTTTGCTAGAATGGTTTTTGGGCACCATTTTGTATATGAAGAGACTCTGACGTACCCCCTACAGTGGAAACCCTCAAAAAGTGACACCATTTTGGAAACTACAACCCTCAAAGAATATATTAAAGGGTGTACTGAGCACTTTGACCCCTTAAGCGTTTTACAAAATTTGTAAACACTTGACTGTGAAAATGAAAAGTTTCATTTTGTTCCAATAAAATGTTGCTTTAGCCCCAAATGTTTCATTTTCACATGGGATAACAGGAGAAAAAGCACCCCATAATTTGTTACCCATTTTCTCCTGAATACAGCAACACCCCATATGTGGTGGTAAACTGCTGTGGGGGCATATGGCTTTTGCAGTGCAGATTTTGGTGGATTGGTTTACTGGTGCCATTGATTTTTATTTTTTGAGTGATTGTCTTAGATGGGGTTCATTTTTTGCGGGATGAGGTGACATTTTCATTGGTACCATTGTGGGGTATATATGACTTTTTGATCACTCCATATTGTGCATATTGTAAGGCGAGGTGACAAAAAATGACTGTTCTGGCATAGTTTTTATTTATTTTTACAGCGTTCAATTGACAGAGTATATCATGTGATATTTTTATAGAGCAAGTTGTTAGGGATGCGGAGAAACCTAATGTGTCTATTTTTTACACAGTAAAGCATTTTTGAAAAGATAATTGTCTTAGGTAGGGTCTAAACTTTTTTTTTTACTTTATCGTTTGTCCCACTCTGGGACTTCAACTTTTGGGTGTTTGAGCCCCTCTACAATGTTTTATAATACATCTGTATTGTAATGCATTGGCTGTAAGTGTATTACACAGTGTAATACACTTACAGCCTGCTTGTCTGTGAGACCCAGGTAGCTGGGTCTCACAGGCTTCCATGGAAGGCAGCACGATGCGTATGGCAGGCATCGGGCTGCCTTCTCAGCCATCGGGTCCTCATCACCGAAACGCGGGAACGCGATGGGGACAGGGACCCTCCACAGACATTGCACGTGCCGCGGTCAGCGGTGACTGTGGCACAGCTAGGGTTAGTGCTCTGGCATCAGTGTTTTCACCATTGCCAGCGCATACAGCAGGGACACAGCTAACAGGAACAGCCGGACCCCTGTAGCTGATCAGCGGGCACAGCGCTGGGATTTAAGTCACAGTCCACAGCGCCGAACAGTTACAGCGCTGGTATCCTACAGGATAAAACAAGAAAACTATAACAAGAAACAGTGAAATAATAAAATTACTCCTGCAAAAGAGGTCCCAGAGCAAAATAAGACACCTGTAGTCTGACGGCTGCATAGCCTGAGGAAGAACTTAAAGGGGTTGTCCGGGTTCAGAGCTGAACCTGGATATACCCTTATATTCACCCAGGCAGCCCGCCTGAACAGCCCGCCTGGATCGCGCAGGGCAAGGGTTCTTTTGTTTACATAACACACTGCCGGGCGGAGGCTTCCGCCCAGCAGTGAGTTCGGTGACATCACCGGCTGTAATGGGCCGGCTTTAGCGCTGCCCTAGTCGTTTTACTGGCTAGGGCAGCGCTAAAGCCCGCCCATCAGCGCCGGTGACGTCACCGGGCTCACTGCCGGGCGGAAGTCTCCGCCTGGCAGAGCCCGGTACGTCACCGAAACTGGGCTAAATGCCTTTGCCCTGCGCTAATTAGCGCAGGGCAAAGGAGGGCATCGGAGCATGAGATGCTCCGATGCCCTGTTCAGGCGGGCTGCCTGGGTGAATTTAAAGGTATGTCCGGGTTCAGCTCTGAACCTGGACAACCCCTTTAAATGTGAAGTGGTTGTTCAGAGTAAAGCCTCATTCACGCATCAGTGTTTGGTCAGTGATTTCCATTAGTGATTTTAAAGGGTTTCTGTCACCAGAAATCACCCTATTAAAGCAAGTGTCATTTGCAATGAGCAAATGACACTTGATGACAGTAATGTTAGTCTCATATTTCTCTGTCCTCTGGCCGCCCGGGTCCCGGCTCCTTCGTGCACGGATGTACTACGGCAGTGCGCAGGCGCGGGATTTCGGGATCGTACAGGGCCGGGAGCCGAAAGAGCTGGCTGCCCGGCCCTGTCAATCATCACTACTGAGGCGTGGTAAGAGGCGTTATTACGGCCTCTCCTAGGTGCAGGTTCACGCCTACTGCACCTAGGGGAGGTCATTTGCATATTTATAAAAACCTATTTTTTGTCTAACCTGGTGGACAGAGAAATATGACACTAACATTACTGTCATCAAGTGTCATTTGCTCATTGCAAATGACACTTGGTTTAATAGGGTGATTTCTGGTGACAGAAACCCTTTAAGCCAAAACCAAGATTGAAGCCTCCACAGACATAAGGTATAATGGAAAGATCTGCACATGTTCTGTGTTTCGAGCCCCACCTGGTTTTGGCTCAAAATCACTGATGGAAATCACTGATCAAAACACTGATATGTGAATGAGGCATAAGACTGAGATGAGGGGGGAAAGTTTGTAACTGTAGCGGGGGCCCTGCATGGTAGGTATGGAGTTCCTACATTGGAACCAGGGTGCCCATGTCTTCATGAATTTATCATGAGATCTGGTTTCCCAGCTTGCAAGTTCTTCTAACCAATGAATTTGACTTTTCAATCCATTTAGTGATTGATGGTGGCTCTGTTGAGTGCCATCAACAGAGGAATAAGTAGTTTAGCAGTGCTAATAAGAAAAGTGCAAGTGATGCTGAGTCTGATACTATTCATCGCTTACTCTAGTTTGGCGCCAAAGCTGCCAGGTGTCATTATCACCAGTTGTAGACATTTAACCCCACAGATGCCATGGTCAAATGTGATCACATAATCTGAGAGGTAAAAAACCTGAAAGTGCACGTTTCCTGGGCAGGAACAGCTATCCCTGGAGAATGCTTCCTTTAGGGTACATTCACACAACGGTGAAAAATGGACATGTCACAGTCGTGACAGTGACGATGAAAAATGGACATTTTTTTAACAGCTGTCACATGTCCACATGTGTTTAAAAAAACAATGGTAGTCTATGGGGTTATTCAAACTGCAGTTTTTTGTTGGCTAGTGAATAACGGATGTCATAAAATAGAACACATTTTCTTTTATCTCCTTTTACTGACCGACAGACCCATACAATTGAGGGGGGTTGTGTGAATGTAGCCTTAGTAATAATAGGCCAGAGCCTGTACAAGGCCTATATCTCCTGCCTTGCACCCACACCAAACCCACAACACCAAGGGAACTCCAACTACCATGAGGCAGGTACTACAATACTAGCGTGTTGCCTGAGGGAAGAAAGGGTCTGCCCTCCTATCACTGCCCTGGCACAGTTTCAGGATTGCCACTGTGAATGATTGTTAATGATTATTGCAGCCAGATACACCAAAAATCCCCATCCTCTGCTTCACTCCTCTGGGGCTTGTGGCACATATATCTTTATGTACAAAAAAAATAAATAAATGCAATCATCTCACCTCCTGCCAGTCCTTGGTGCACATATCCTTAGGAGAAGCAAATCCACTGTAGAAACAAAGTAGTGGGTCCAGCACTTGGGTCTTGAATAAAACAATACATTTTTTATTTCAAATATTTTTAAAAAAGGTCCACAGTAGGACATGTCCCCACACCAGTCAGCACATTTCGGAATGTACTCAGCCCTTATTCATGACATCTTTTTATCTTTATGTCTTTATATCTTTATGTGTTCTTCATATACTTACACTAAATATGTCTAATACTTTGACAGCAAATGTGAGCCAAAGGTGAAGTATCTACAGGGCTACCACTCATAGCACAATGGCGATGCAGAAACATTTTAGTGTTCGAGATTGCCACCAAAGATCCATAACAGCACTTGGGTTCAACACAGCAAGAAGGGAGTTTCTCACAGGCTTTGAAGGTAAGGCACATTTATATTTATTGTGTTAACACTAATAACCATACAGCATAACTACATCACAAAACAGAATAAACAAAACATGCAGAATTAGAAGCACGAATATAGGGGGGAATTTATCAAGAGCGTAATATTTGAGGTCAGTTTTGCTTGAGTCTGTATTGGTGTAATTTATGGCACATTTATCAAATGTTGTTTGCTAAATTTGTCTCATCATCAAACCTTACTCTTTTGTCTAGAAAAGCTACTCCAGTTTTCCTACTCCACCATCCTACTGGAGTGAGATTGACACACTGTTCCACTTCATTGAGAAAATTTGAAGGTCCAAGAGACTGTAGCAGTGAAAGATAATACGTAATAAGGAACATAATAAGCAAAAAGGAATGGCATATAACCATCAATAGAGTCCTGCATATATGTTTATAATACAACAGCGGACATTTTGATGAAAATAATCCTTACAAGGAATTTTAAGTCCATTTTTTTTATATTGAATATACACTGAAGATAACTATATGTCTATCATTGATAAAAGATGAACACTGCATGTACCTCTGACATTATCAAATTAATATATCAATTGCAGTCACCACCCATGTCAAAATTGTTGGGAGCCTAATCTTATTTTTTACCCTATTTTATTTTATAGGATATTTTTATATTTTAATTGATGTGTGTTTCAATAAATTGTTTTATTTAATTCCACATGACCTAGATATGAGTGCCTATTCAATTTGAATAATATAAAACATATACCCGCATTTGACAGAGTGGGTCTGTCATTGGAATAGAGCACCTACCAATAAGGGCTTGTTCATACATCAGTTATTTGATCACTTATTTCCATCAGTTATTATGAGCCAAAACCAGGAGTGGAGCCTACACAGAGATCAGGTGTAATGGAGAGATCTGCACTTGTTCTGTGTTTTTGACCCGCACCTGGTTTTGGCTCACAATAACTGATGGAAATAACTGATTAAATAACTGATGTGTGAACAAGCCCTAACATTTGGAAGGTGAGCAGACCATTAACCTAATTGTTACTTGTGCTCATGGAAATCACTGACCAAAACACTAACCTTTGAATGAGGCTTAAGGCTGAGTTCACACTTCAGTTATTTGGTCAGTTATTTCCTCAGTTATTGTGAACAAAAACCAGTAGTGAAGTCTACTCAGATAAGGTATAATGGAAAGATCTATACCTCTCCTGTGCTTTTGACCCACACCTTGTTTTGGCGCACAATAACTGACCAAATAACTAAAGTGTGAACTTGGCCTAAGTCCAAAAAGTTGTAAAAGCTGAAGCCAGAATTCTGGAGTGAAGGCATGACGAATCAGGACCTAAGGCTAGGCTACACTGCGTGACATTTTTTGTAATGATTAGTGTTGAGCGAAGCAAAGCATTCAAAGTGGAATTTGGTCCGAAGTTTAGGAAAAACAAATTCTAAACAAATCCGAATTTTCTCGCGCTTCATCATAACGAATCAGGTTTTCCAAGAATGACAGCTGCATGTGTTACAAAGAGAAACTAAGTGCTGAGGAGACAATCCCGGGAATGCAAGATCACCCATAATGCCATAAAACACAATAGTCTGTGTTTACTGTCAAATAACCTGTAGGATATTGCAGGCAAGAACAGCAATAATTAGCATATTGTGCCCCCGCTTAACCAACCAAACCTCATACCTAATTTTGAGCGAAGCATTGGAAACGGAATTCAGTCTGAAGTTTAGGAAAACTTGATTCGCAACACAGACGATTTTTCTTGCGCTTCATAGTAACAAATCAGTTTTTTTTTTTAATGGCGACTACACATGTTACAAAGTGGAAGTAAGATGCCTGAGATCATCCATAATGCCGTCAGCTAGCCAATCTACAGATGGCTATTCCCTGTGATGTCCCAGCCCTATAAAACCCTCATCCTGTGCGATCTATGCCATTGTTCTGTGAGCTCAACATAGAGAGAGACGTGGCAAGTGCTCATGCACTAGAGACAGTGTTGCTGAAAACGATTAATAGAAGAGTATTGGAGAAGGAGAGTCCAGCAAGAGGGCAGGGAAAGTAAAGGGACAGTGCAGGGAGAGCTAAGCTGTGTCAGTTTTATTTATTTGTTCCTACATTTACTTATTCCTACATCAGCTGTAAATTTTATTCAATACCAATAAGATGGAAGCCTTTATTATTCCAGTGCCAGCATGCCAACCAATACCATCCAGTCTGAACCCCTAGCCGGGGGACCATTGTCATCTTTTGCTGGCTTTACTTCTTCCAAATCATCCTTCAAAGTCTACATGTCCTCCAAGTCAGCAAGATGCAGAGAGAGGAGGAGCTGGATGTTCCTGATTATATATTCGATATTAGATGATGTGGAAAAGGAGGAAAAGAAGAAGGCAGTAAAAGGGTTCCCATCTGTAGGGCAGGAGAGCGCAGGGTTTGGAGAAGTGGATATGCTAGAGCTGATTAATATTCAATGTTTACTGTCAAAAACCCTGCAGAAGATTGCAGGCAAGAACAGCCAAAATACATACAATGCCCCCCCCACACACACACACACCTAACCAGCCAAACCCCATACCAGCAACAGCCTCTGTTTAAAGGTGCCGCACGTCCATTAACAATGAAGAAGGACTGTACAGTACGGTCTTCATTATTAAATGAAAGGTAGCTGCGGGCTAATTGTCCACGCAGTTGTACACCGCAGCATGGCTGCAACCCGCCCAAAGTACGGCCACTTCATGTAGCTGCACCCTAAGGCAGAGTGGCCTGGGTATACCTGATAGTGATTTGTGACAAGTTAATTCATAACAAATTGAATTTCTTGGCTAAAGTTGCCAGGCGGCCATTAACAATGAAGACCAACTATACAGTGCGGTCTTCATTATTAAATGAAAGGCAGCTGCAGGCTACTTGGCTCTTCGTTCTTTACCACAGCATGGTTGCAACCCACCAACAGCACAGCCGCTCTGTGTGGCCGTTCCCTAAGGCAGAGTGGCATGGGTATATCTGATTTATCGTGATTTGTGACAAATTAATTTGAAACTAATCAAATTTGATGGCGAAATTCGTCGAAGTTGCCAAATCAAATGGATCCATCACATCCATCATGGCATTTAAAAAAAAAATGAAACCTTACATGACTGCTGCTCAAGTAGGCATGTTGAACAGAGCCTTATACCAAGATTTGTTATGGTGTCCTTAGTGCCACACTGTGTATGCCTGAATAATATTGTGGTCGCAATCTGTTATTAATCTATAAATCGTGATTACTTATTGTGACTTTTATTTTTAACAGTATTGGTCAAGTAACAATAGGTTTTGCATCCCATTTACAGATGGAATGATAAAATGGTGGGACCTGGACAGTGGACACCTTTCTCAATCAGCAGCAGAACATTCAGGGATGGTCACCCAAATCTTATACTGGACAGAGACAAAGCTAGTCTTCTCATCATCAAATGATGGTACTCTGATAGTCTGGACATCTGGAGCAGTTGTGTTAGATAAGATCAGGGTAGGTAAAAATGTTCGCTTTTTCAATTTGTTTTAATGTAGGCATCTACTAAAGTAGTCAGTTGAAAGTCCCTATGGGAACTTATGGAAAATAGCTTCTCCCCAGAAGGAAGAAAACTGTCTCTATTGACACCTATAAGTGGCTACCCTGCAGGGTCGGACTGGCCCACCTGAGAATCCTCCTGTGGGCCCAGGCCCCGATAATAATGGACCCCTAATAAAACAGGACCCTTAAGGTCCTATATACACAGAGGGTGGCAGGGGCGGATTGGGAACTTAAAGTAGCCCTGGAAAAAATACTAAAAGTGGCCCTGTTTTGTAGTTCGGTCCAAATTGATGGAAGGCAGGGCCAGCAATACCATACTGTGGCACATTATACCACCCCAACAGAGCCAAATACCACAGTCTACCACAAAATACATCCCCAAAAACTTCCACTGGCTGGCCATAAGGAGGGCCCAGGTGGCCCCCTGGGCATCGGCCCACCGGGAAATTTCCCTGTAAGGTCTATGGCCAATCCGCCCCTGGAGGGTGGGCCCTCAGAATCATTTCCTATGGTGGGCCCAAGGAACGTCAGTCCGACACTACTACCCTGTAAGTCAATGTCTTACTCTTGAAAGGGCAGCAGATTTGTACCTATGAAACTAGCTGACCTGTTACATGAGCGCTTGGCAGCTGAAGGCATCCATGTAAGTCACATGTTCATATGTGCCTGCATTGCTGAGAACAATTATGTTTTAATATATGTAAATAAGGCTCTAGGAGCAACAGGGGCATTGCCATTACAGGCTCTACTCTCTCTGCCGTGCCCTCTCCACTTTGATTGGCAGGGCCAGACAGTGAAAACGTCATCACACCTGGCCATGTCCATCAAAGTGGAGAGGACGCAGCAGTTGCAGAGAGGCATTGCCCTAGGCTTATTTGCATATATTAAAACATAATTATAAAAATAGACACTTTCATTCTGGAGGAGAGTTATTTTGCAAGCTTTGTCCAATGGCGCATTGCTCTAAATACACTTTACTAATCTGATGTTCTATAAGAATATTCTGCAGGAACCTAGGAATCCATCCAACCATGTCAATATTGGAAAGCAGGAAAGTATTTTTTTTTTTAAATAAAAAAATGACCTTATTTTTTCAGTGCATTTGTGGCAACAGTAAAACCATTCATGGTGATCTTGATATTGATGACCTATTTTCAGTATAGGTCATCAATTTCTGATTGGTGGACACCCAGTCAATCAGCTGTTTGAAGAGGCTG
Organism: Rhinella marina; assembly: GCA_900303285.1. Lineage (NCBI taxonomy): Eukaryota > Metazoa > Chordata > Amphibia > Anura > Bufonidae > Rhinella > Rhinella marina. The sequence goes on from ONZH01010554.1 coordinate 94,695, forward strand.
TGGTGCTCCAGTCATCGCTGTGGCCTCCTCACAAGGAAAAAACAGCGCCATACATTGTATAGTGGCTGTGTTTTGTACTGTAGCCCAGGTGCTTTCAGTTGAATGGGACTGAGCTGCGCCTAGGCCTTGTAACCGATGATGTCACTGGCCTTGGAAGAGGCTGCTTACATGTAAAAAAACATATTCAGTTTAATTCAACTCAAAACATTTAAAATAGGTAATAAACATGGATTGTTTTTTTAACTGTACAATATTTTGTATCATTTATAGCCACATTAACAGAATGTATTTCCTATGCTGTACTTTAGGCAGTTTTTTCGTACCTAGTATTACATAAGAACATTTTTCACTACGCTAGATGAAACCACTTGGATTGCTGACTATATCTGTTCTGCCACCGATGTATGTGAGTCTCTGACTTTGTACCATGTATAATTCCAGTGACTGAGATGCAATGGAAATGCCTTTAGGTAATTTACTGAATGTACCTTGAGAAATTATAAAGAAATTATATAGGTCAGAGGAAAATACTCTCTCCAGCTCTGTAATACATGTCTGACAAACAGGAAAATACAGCAGGAAACAGGATGTTAGCTCACGGAAGAGGAGTTGAATTACATGGAAATTTTAGCATAGATAACTTCATAAAACAAAATATAACAATAGTCACTAGATGGCAGCAAAGTATACTAATTATAGTGGATGACATATTACACAGAATACCATTAACTGGAACAGCACAAAAATCCCTTTTCCATTAATGTAATACAAAAATATATTTTACTTATCTGTAGATGATAACGTAAATGGTAAGATAATATTTTATCTTCTAGACCTTGTTCTATCTACTTTCTCCCCCTGTGTAGGTTGTTCTATTAGAGAAGATAGCTCTTATTTTGGCCATCATTACCTACTGCCTGTTTAGCTAGACAAAAATTTGTAATACTTCTGTGCTCAAAACTGTCAATCGACCTTTCAAAGTTGCTTATTGGATGAGCCCTCAGATTGTCAATTTAAGCCAATCCCAGCATGTAACAGACTCCGTTATTAGTAACCAACAGTTTTGTCTTCACTTTTAAGTACTATCAGTAATCCATCTGGTTCATCTAAATGTACAGCACGTATTTCTCACTGTTAAAGGGAACCTGTCACCTAAAACTCGCCTCCAAAGCTACCCACATTAACTGACAGTAGCCAGCAGTATGTTACTAAAGATGATCTTCTTTCTCTTGTCAGCTCCGCCAAAATGTTGAAAAATAAATTTTAATCCCTTCACGCACTATGTAACGGCAGAGCTTGAAGTCAAGGGGGCAGCGGCCTCCTCGCTTCAAGTCAGGATAACCGCGCCCCCTTCGCCTCTGATTGACAGCAAAGCTCGCTGAAGACTTGTGCACGTTGCTTTGTGACTAATTACTTTGTCAGGAAGCACATTTCTTTGTATGTAGCGGGTATGAAGCGCATTTCTTTGTATGTAGTGGATGTCAGGGAAAGCGCCACCCCTTCCAATCATTGAATCCTTCAGATGACTCGTTCATCACTGATCGCTGCATCTGAGATTAACATTGAGGACTTTCCAGGGTTAATCCAGTTAAAAAAAAATAATACCTCATCCATTTGATCGCGTAGACGCTGCTGTGGCCATCTTGATTGAAGACATTGCACGAAATCTCGCGCACTGACGTCATGACATCATGCCGGCCTGCATGGTAACCTCATATATCACCACACGTGAGATTCATTCAGAATGGCCGCAGCAGGCTCTTCGCACACATTGATGAGGTGAGTATGTGTATTTGTTTTTACCACTATTTCATGCAAAATTGATTCATTAGCACGAAGCATGAGAAAATTCGGATTCAGATCGAAGTCCACTTCGGATACTCCGATTCACTCAACGCTAATTATTATATTAAGATTTGAAAAGTTGAAAGCATTCATCCTTATGTCAACAGGACATCTCATTGAGCAATAGTGGGTGGTGGAGATGGCTCAAAGTAATCTCATTTACAGAGTTAATATTATTACATTGACTTATTTTAATATGCTTGTCATCAGTTCAGAAGTCCCATCTTCAGCATTGCAATAAACCTCAGACGACAGCTCTTGGTATGTGGATTCAAGAATCACCTCTCTGTTTATCCTCTGGATGAGCAAAGAACTTGTGGACATGTAATAAACCTGAAGAAGAGCTCTTCTGACTATCAACATACGGACATTGTATCATGTATTGTGTCCTTAGATAGTCAGATCTATACAGTTGGGTATGTGTATATATATATATATATATGTATAAAAAACATTATATACGCTTAAAGGACACTTTTCACCTACATTGTACATAACTTTTTAAGAAGGGGCTCTTTAGTTAGACTGTAAAATTTACAGCAATTCACTCATGCTGTTCATTAAAAAATCCCCAAGCACTCATTTGTGTCTGTAAGAGGTATATTGTGTGCTCTGAACAACATGCCTCTTCTTTACTGCTCCCCCTCCTCTCACAGCATGCAGTTGCACCTACACTTGAGGGATGCTGCACCTACACCTCCCTCCTCCTGTTGTCTCCTATTTGTTATGATACACTAAACAAGGTGTTTTTGGTCACTGACCTGCAGGCCATTAAAGTTATATGACTGGTTGTTCCCATATTATCTTGTACCTATAATATTGAGAATGAGGCCATTTTAAGACAGGCTTATTATATATCCCAATAAAAAAAACTATATAAAAGTAGAAACAAGGTTTCTGTAAGGCTTAGGTTACATGCTAGAATTCTTGTAAATTTTGTTTATAGGTTACATGCTAGAATTCTACATTCTACAATGACTAGATATATTCACTGTATGTAAATTACCTAGTAAGTGATTATTTTCAATTGACAGGTATGCCTGTCATCATAAATTAATCTTACATGTTGTCCTAAGTGAAATTAATTAAAAATTTATGTCATACAGTTAGTTTCATGTGTGTAACACGGTCATATTTTAACCTCAGTTTTCTGAACACAACTCCCAGGTCACACACCAACATTCTACTGAAGTTAACCTAGATCATTATACAGTACCATACAGTACTGTGGTGCTCCAGGTTTGGTTCAATAGAACCACTCTGAGTCCAGTTGTTGCCGCCATATTGTAACACTAAAATGTTGCTTTATTAGCCTATCATCAACCATCTATGTATGACAGTCTCAGGAGCCTCTGTCACACCATCAGCCACTTGCCTTCCCCCAATGAAATTGCAGGGCATTGATGAGTTGCTCTAGCAGCTGGGGCCCCAACGATGGCCCCCAGGTCTGCAATCTTAGTGCACCTACTGGCTTAATAGGCTATCAGTTATACAGTTTAATACAGAAGTATTGCACTGTATTATACCAGCAATCAAGATCAGATATTCTAGTCCCCTAGTGAACTAAAAAAAAATAAATTAAAAAAAGTTTTCCTAAAAATAGCAAATGCATTCTAGGGGAAACACAAAAAAAATCTCCTTTATTAACTTATCAGTGTTTTTATTCTGCAAAAGTAGTAAAGCACTATATAAATTTACTATCACTGTTACAGTAATGTCATTATTACTGAATGGTTAACATCATAAAAATGTATTACGGACTTGCTGTTTTTTTATATTACCTCAAAAATTAAGTTAATTTATACATTATTAAATTAAGTTTTTTATACATTATATGTACTCCAAAATGGTGTCATTAAAAATACACCTCATCCCACACACAAAAGCCATCAGACAGTTACGTGCAGGGAAAAATAAAGAGATTACAAAAAATGTTAAAAAAAAAGCTGTGTAATGATCGCCACAACTGGCTGTAAGGTTTTATGCACATGAACGTGTGCCGGCTGAGAACGCCGCCCGCAATGCACGGGTACTGACCATGGGGCTTCCGCACACAAATCACAGACCCATTCACTTCAATGGGGTTTGCAATCCGCATCTGACTGTCCGCACCACAAAAAAATAGAACAAGTTCTATTTTTTGCGGTGCAGAGGCACGGACAGAAACACCACTGAAGCACTCCGTAGTGCTTCTATGGGGTTCTGATCCGTGCCTCAGTTCCACACCATATCTCCCAGATTGCGGACCCATTCAAGTGAATGGATCCGCGATGCGGGGTGCACACGGCCGGTGCCCGTGAATTTGCGGACCCGCCGTATGCGGCAATGTTAACGGTGTATATGAGGCCTAAGGAATTACCACTGAGTGAAGCAGGCCATATGGTACACTTTATTCATCAGATGAAGAATGGATATTATTAAAAAAATCTGAAAAATTCTTCATCTGATACAGTGATTTTCCAACATATCAATGAAAAGTTTCAATGCACCATTTTATAGTTTCATAGATAACTAATTGTGCTATGACTTTCCACAGCATTTAAAATCGCCCGGAAGGGTTGTCCAGCCAGTAGTATTTTAGACTTCTTTTAAAAAAAAAAGTAATACTCACCTCACTAATCCCCTGTGATCTCTACTTCCAAGTCCCTCTTAACACTGATACAGTATTTGATTCTGTGGCCATAGTGGGCTGAGCAGTCATTGGTCCCTTATGTGATTTAGTCCTAGAGCTGTGTCCATTTTACAGTTTTAAGATATTCCTGTTGCTTTTTTCAGCTATGATAGAAAGTTTTTAATATTTGACACCTATCAAACTCCAGACAACACACGCCTCAGGGTTGTGCACAGTAATTCGCGTGCCCATGTTGCTGGAATCACCCACCTTCTTCTTGTCCGTGAACCTGAGAGCACAAGGTATGAACATAAGGCATGATGCACAATTTATGCATAAAAACCGTATGGAGGAAAATGCAATGAAAGTTCTACAGAGCCATGGGCACTTCTTATTGAGATTTTAGCACGGGAAAATACTTGTACCTCGGCATGCAGGGGCAGATATGGTATTTCTGGGACTCCAAGCAAATTTTGCATCTGGGAGACCCCATCGTATCGCTAAGCACTTTCAAGTCACACTACTAATCTCCATCAGTGTTGCACCAATAAGCCCCACTCTCAGCTAAGCAGTGCAGCCTGGGCACTTCTACTACTGCTCTATGGCCACTGTGTAGCCGAATTGTCTACACATTCGATATGTATTAAATTTTAGAATATTGTCCAACTTTGCAACCTTACTCCAATGGCAGCAACATTGACTCCCAGGACCCACTCCTCCACTGGCAGCAGCATGGTCCCTATTCCAACTGCTTCTTCTAATGAGAGTTACAACTTTCTCCATCTCACCCCTCTCCAACTGGCAGTATTTTCCCCTAAACCAGTGTCAGGAATGTTCTTTTCATGAATACACCAGACTCAAAAACTATATGTCAGGTGATTTTTTGACCGTTCACTTACATTGGGCAGCATAAATTTATGGCAGATCTTTTTGAAGTCTGTGTCACATTTGTAGGTTATAGTTACAAGAAACTGCAGTAAAGAAGCATTCCTTAATGATGTTTATAAAAGTCTAGTGGTTTTTATTTGTGGTTTTATGAGTAAAATAATTTCTCCTGCCTCCTGTGATGTTGAATGATGTCAAACCACTGTAAGATAATTAAATAGACTAGTTGGATGTGGCAAGTCATATAAAGTAGACTTTGAGAGATGACCAGTCTTTTGGCATGCATTCCAGGTAATATATAGTATTTTATGTCTAAAGGGAAAAGGTAGATTTATCTGTTGAAATTTTTTTTATTAAACATAACTTGTATCAGAAGATTATATATTTATATATATATATATATATATATATATATATATATATATACGTGTTTGAGTAAGTATTAAGCTACATTTTCCACTCTATACACTATACACTGGTTTTAACTTTGATAACTGGAAAGTGAGATATTAGCTTGTATTCTCACAGGGAGAATGGCACTGGTGGTCTGGAATGCAGCAAAGTACTGCATGGTGTGTGGTTTGGTACATAGTAACTGGCTATCTGGAAAGCTACTGATGCCATTCATTCTGCGTGAGAATATGACCTAAGGCCTCATTTACACCAGTATATGATCAATATTTTAGCCGTATTATTACCTCAAACCAAGAGTCGATCTTAAGTATGAAAAAATATATGGAAAAGTGTATTTCTCTTTCCATTCCTGATTTTTTACGTTAAAAAATGTTGAGAATACTTGAATTGTGGAATGAACAGGGGTCCTTTTTCCCCGCAATAATCAATCATTTGTATCTTCCTCTCTTCTTTTATCTTCTCAAAGATGGATCTAGAAATGTCCACGTCTATAACTTCTTACAGCACACCTTCACCCGAAATGTAACACTTCTTTCTGTACATTTTGACAGGTTTTTGACAGGATCGTTTGATCAAACGGTTGGAGTTTGGTCACAAGATGGTCAGCTGATTCAGAGGCTTCACCAGTTCATGGGTGAAATCACTGGCATGTGTTACGTACCTTCTTTAAAAACAGTTTGGATCACCAGTGGAAGTAGTCAACCACTAGTTCTAGACCCACGATCTGGGGATGTTGTAAGTAAAATGTCATGTAGACCTGATTTCAATCTCTGTAAATGGAATTGTTAGAAACTTACACTTGCTTACATACTAGATCCCTTTGACACGGAGGAAATTATTTTTATATATGTTAGTGGCTACCGTGAGATGAAAAAATTTCACTAGGTTTCAGTCTACAGTCTTTATTCAGTCCCTCCCTCCCAGTAATACATGCTGAATTTGTGCCTCCAGGATTCAGCCATTTTCTCCAGCAAACTTCTTTGTGTGTTCTTTCTCCCTAACTACAGCCTGCGTGAGCTGTCCTTCTTGACTACTTATTATTTTCACCACACACATCTAGCAAGTGGAACGTCCTGCTACTATCTCTAGCAGTGACAGAAGGGAGGGATAAAGAGAGAGCTGTCAGACACAGGAGCAGTGCTCAGATTAGATTCTGTAACACCAGTAGTTAGATGAAGACCTTACACACACTCTGCAGAAGCAAAATGGTAGGAAATTGTTGAAGTTGATTAATTTTGCAAGAAACAAATGAACTATAAAATAAATGAGTGCAAATCTATCCATAGCCTTTCATGTTGATGTAATCCACATTTATTTTTAACCAGTTCCCAACCGCCCATTAACTATAAACGTTTGAGCAGTCGGAACTTACCTTTGAAAGGACATTCTGAAACGTTTGTTCAGAGATCGCAGCTGCAAACTAATCGTGCAGCTGCTTAGCGAGAGGCCTACTGTCAGTGACAGCAGGGTACCCCATAGAGAAGGCAGACATGGTTCTTCAGTGTCTAGATCGCTGTATGTACAGTGCTGAACGACCACTGTGTATACAGATCAGGAAGCACTATGCCACTTTCAGTTTTGGCCCCAGCGATCAAGTGGTTTTTATTTGTGGTTTTATGAGTAAAATAATTTCTCCTGCCTCCTGTGATGTTGAATGATGTCAAACCACTGTAAGATAATTAAATAGACTAGTTGGATGTGGCAAGTCATATAAAGTAGACTTTGAGAGATGACCAGTCTTTTGGCATGCATTCCAGGTAATATATAGTATTTTATGTCTAAAGGGAAAAGGTAGATTTATGTGTTGAAATTTTTTTTATTAAACATAACTTGTATCAGAAGATTATATATTAATATATATATATATATATATATATATATATATATATATATATACGTGTTTGAGTAAGTATTAAGCTACATTTTCCACTCTATACACTATACACTGGTTTTAACTTTGATAACTGGAAAGTGAGATATTAGCTTGTATTCTCACAGGGAGAATGGCACTGGTGGTCTGGAATGCAGCAAAGTACTGCATGGTGTGTGGTTTGGTACATAGTAACTGGCTATCTGGAAAGCTACTGATGCCATTCATTCTGCGTGAGAATATGACCTAAGGCCTCATTTACACCAGTATATGATCAATATTTTAGCCGTATTATTACCTCAAACCAAGAGTCGATCTTAAGTATGAAAAAATATATGGAAAAGTGTATTTCTCTTTCCATTCCTGATTTTTTACGTTAAAAAATGTTGAGAATACTTGAATTGTGGAATGAACAGGGGTCCTTTTTCCCCGCAATAATCAATCATTTGTATCTTCCTCTCTTCTTTTATCTTCTCAAAGATGGACTTCAGAAACTGGGACACTGCAGGAGCTTCTGGGTCTTACAAGACCTAGATGACCTGTGCAGTGAGGCTGTTGAAAATAAAATAGAAAATTTTAAAAAAGTGTTGTATAAAAATAAAAAAATAAAAGTTTGAGGTATAAAAAAGCATCCCTTTACCCTAATCAACTCATTTAAAAATTATTTAAAAAAAAGAAATAAAAAATAGACATATTTGGTATTGCCACATTCAACAACCGGGTCTCTAAAAATATGACATTATCCACCTCATCAGATGAATTCCGTAAAAAGAAAATTAAAATCTATGCCAGCTATTTTTAGTCCCCTCATAATAAAACATAAAAACATAATATCAATCAAAAACCGCAAAATGGTATCAATGAAAATGTTACCTCATCCCGCAAAAAATGAGCTCTTATAAAATACCATCACCAGAAAAATAAAAAAAACTATGGTCTAAGCAAATGGTGACACAAAAATGTTCTTATTTGGTAAAACTTAAAAAAAAATACACATATTTGGAATTGCCGCATCCAAAATGACCAACTCTATAAAGATATCAGGTGAATTCTGTAAAAAAAATGTATACCAAAACAGCTATTTTTTAGTCCCCTCACCTCCCAGAAACAAAAAAAAATCAAACAATCAAAAGGTCATATGTACCCCAAAATGGTACTGATAAAAAGTACCATCTGTCCCGCAAAAGACAAGCACTCAGACTTTTATGTTGTATTAACCTGCAGAATAAAATAATCATATATATATTACATGGTGAACCCCATAAAAAATATAAAACACTGACTTTCAATTTTTGCCCACCTCACCTCCCAAAAATTAGATAAAAAGCGATCAGAAAGCCAAATGTACCCCAAAGTGGTGCCAATAAAAAAAAACACAGCTTGTTCCACAGAAAAATGAGCCCTAAAAATGGTCAGTCAACAAAAAAACTAAAAAGTTATGGCGCTTAAAAACATTTCAGTGAATTCCATGTCAGAAAATCCAGGTGCCGCTCCTTCCCTTCTAAGCCCTAGCATTTCCCCAAACAGCAGTTTATGACCACAAACGGAGTGTTGCTGTATTCAGGAGAAAATGGGTAGCAAATTGTGGGGTGATATTCTCCTGTTATCCCTTGGGAAAAAGAAAGTTTGGGCCGAAAGCAACATTTTCTTATAAAATAAAATTAATTTTTCATTTTCACAGCCAAATTATAAATTTTTCTGTTGGGTCAAAGTTCTCACTACACCTCCTAAAAATGTCTTTGGTGGTGTCTGTGGTGCCAGTATGTGGTTACATTTTGGGGGTTTCCGTGAAGCCCATGGGGATTTTGACAAAAACTTACTGAGAGGATTGATAACCCAAAAATATTCCCTTAGTCACCTTTATAGAGATAAAACTTAACTTTTACTATTTATATTATAAGAAAATGCAAGTGTGATCCATTTAAACTATCGAGAAACTGCTATCACTCTATTTTGTTATGGAGTACAAATCACATCTATCATCTGATAGGATATTGTAGTGAGAAATTCTGCTGGAGGTTGATCCATCGGTAATTTAGGGTGAATCTATAGGTACCTAGATTACCCAATATGTCCCAGGTCTAGTGGTCTGAGGAGTGCTTGCTTTTGTGAATACTCGCTTTGATGAGCAGTCATACATAGGTGTGGATAGAAACCTCTTTCACTCCTAGGATCTCTTCTTGCTCCTTTTTTACACCCCTAGGTGAGGGCAGGAGAAGGGGGAGAATGCATGTAAGGCTACACATGCAACTGCTATCAGGAATTAGGTGTGGAAAGTAACCTTTTCCACTCCTGGGGTCTCCCCTTTCTCCTGTCTTACAGAATTGCTTCTAAAATTGTAGGCCTTCTAACATTCTAAAAAAATAAAATGATGGCAACATAAAGTAAACATACCTTATTTTTCACCCAATAAGACACACTCCTCCCCCCTCCCCAAAGTTGGGGGAGGGGTATCTGTGCGTCTTATGGGGTGAATACTAATGAGTGCTTCCTTTATGGAAGAGCTCATTAGTACAGGAGGACCAGGAAACTATGAAGGCAGTGCTCCCCCGGCACTGTATTCACCACTTCCTGGTCCTCGGGTGATCGCTGTGCTGTGACTGCGCACAACGTGAGGACGTCGGCGTGCTGTGAACTCACACCGTACATGTAGGGTAACAGCATAGTGTATGGCAGGAAAAAGAAGAAGATTGTGGATGTGAGAAGCGACGGCAGCGTCCGGAGCAGGAGATTTTTTATTTATTCTGAGCATGGATGTCATTGGCATGGAGGTCTGAGTTGAGGTCTGATTGGGGGACTTATGGAGGTCTGATTTGGAGTCATTCACATGGAGGTCTGATCTGAGGTCTGAATAGGGGTCATTCACATGGAGGTCTGATTGCGGGACTTATTGAGGTCTGAACTGAGATCTGATTGGGGGTCATTCACATGGAGAGCTAATCTGAGGTCTGATTGGGAGACTTATTAAAATTGGTGGTCTGTTCTGAGGTCTAATTAACACTGGGAGTCTGATTGGGGGTCTTCTTTTTAAGGCTACTTTCACACTAGCGTTAATATTTTCCGGTATTGATATCTGTCATAGGGTCTCAATACTGAAAAAAAATGCTTCCGTTTTGTTACCATTCATTGTCAATTGGGAGAAAAGGTAACTGAACAGAACACAATGCTCCAAAGCATGTTGTAGTTTTCTTTCCGTCCTGGGATGCGGAGCAAGACGGATCCGTCATGACCCACAATGCAAGTCAATGGGGGCGCATCCATTTTCTCTGAAAACTGATCCGTCCCCCATTGACTTTCAATGGAGTTCATAACTGATAACTATGTTAAACATAATACAACCGGATCCATTCATAACGGATGCAGATGGTTTTATTATCAGTAACGGAAGCGTTTTTGCTGAACCCTGCGGGATCCAACAAAAACGCTAGTGTGAAAGTAGCCTTACCTGGGTGCATCTCATAGGCAGGTGCGTCTTATAGGGCAAAAAATATAGGTATGTTGAATGTTAATTAATAACTATTTTATAAGGTATCATTATCTGTCTTAAAAGCAGAACTATTCAAATTTAAAAAATAGTGCATTTTTATATTAATGCAAATTGATTACCGTATTTTTCGCCCCATAAGACGCACCAGCCCATAAGGCGCACCTAGGTTTTAGAGGAGGGAAATAAGAAAAAAAATATTTTTCATTAGATCTCAGGTCAGACCAGCAATTAGACTCCCCAATGTTAATAAGACCCCAATCAGACCTCAGATAAGAGCCCCATGCCTCTCTTCAGCCCCCATGTAAGCCCCCAATGCCTGTAATTAGCCCCCATATGTTTAATTATCCCCCATGCCTGTAATTAGCTTCCATATCAGCCCATCACTTCAGCCCCATGCCTCACTTTAGCTCCCATATCAGCCCCCATCCCTCACTTTAGTCCCTATATCAGCCCCCATGCCTCACTTTAGTCCCCATATCAGCCTCCATGCCTCACTTTAGTCCCCATATCAGCCCCCATGCCTCACTTTAGTCCCCATATCAGCCCCCATGCCTCACTTTAGTCCCCGTATCAGCCTCCATTCCTCACTTTAGTCCCCATATCAGCCTCCATGCCTCACTTTAGTCCCCATATCAGCCCGCATGCCTCACTTTAGCCCCCATATCAGCTCCCATGCCTCACTCCAGCCCCCATATGATTCCCTATGCCTCACTTCATGAAGATTTCTCTTATTAGCCATTATGAGCCCAGCATGCCAGTAAAAATAAAAAAAGCCACTTACCTCCCCTGCTCCTGGACGCCAACGCTCCTCTCTGCCCCCGCTCTGTCTTCTTCCTGTCGGCTGTGCTGTGACCCTACGCGCACAGCGTGAGGTCACAGAGCGCCCTCACGCTGTGCGCGGCACAGCACAGCCGAACGGAGGTCCAAGAAGCGGTGAGTACAGAGTCTTCACCGCTTCCCGGTCCTCCGGTGCTAATGAGCGCTTCCATAATGGAAGCGCTCATTAGCATTCACCCCATAAGACGCCGGGGCATTTTTCCCCCATTTTTTGGGGGGGGAGGGAAAGTGCGTCTTATGGGGCGAAAAATACGGTACTAATGAGAAGTACAATGTTTCACCAGAAAACAGAATGGATTGGATTAGTTAAAGTGTTCCAAAGTTATTACTACATAAAGTGACAGGTCAGATTCACAAAAGTAGGCCTGGTCTGGAAGTGGTTAAATCATACCTCACAAGTGTCCCTCTTTTGGAGGGACAGTCCCTCTTTTTGACCCAGGTCCCTCTGTCCCTCTTTGCTCCATAAATGTCCCTCTTTTTGACCTGGAGAATTAATGCATAAATGTGCATTAATAAATTTACTAAATTACTCCTTACTAAACTATCTGTATGGATTCTGCCTGTATATTAGACCCGAACTTCATTATTTGGTGCAATTTGGACCTTAAAATATCTATAATCTGATGATTTATGAGCTAATATTTAAATGGACATTGAAGCGCAATAAAAAAATTGCCGCGGGGGCTCCAGTAATTATGCTTTGGGCGGAGTTAGAGGCGTGGTCTAGTATGAAAAAAAAACTGCCATGATGCGCACCGCACACATTGTCCCTCTTTGCAATTTTTAAAAGTTGGGAGGTATGGTTAAATATAGCATGGACTCTCAGAAGGTACTGTGGAGATCCAGCTAACATTCAAATTTTTATTTCTTAGATTTCCAATTTTATGGATACATTCCAAGGCTATGACGACAGTCTACAAATAAAAAAATTAACATGCCTTCCTGAGACAAATCATGTGATTGGTGAGTTGGTGAGCTCCACATGAAAAGTAGCTAATAGCAGCTAATGGGATAAAATGATTCCTCCCTCCCCCTCACTCCCAATAATGCAGCCAAAATTTAATGTTTACGAAATCAATTGCAAAATATACTGGGAAGGGGGATACATTGTCAGATTGTCCTATTTGAAGACTAGAAATGTTTATAAAATGGATGTGGCTAACCCCACTTTACTTCCTGGTCCCTCTCGGCACAGGAAACGTGACTGCTCAGCCAATCACTGGCCACAGCAATGACCTGCCTTTGCCAGTGATTGGCTGAGAGATCACATTTTTGTGTTCAGAAGGAAGTAAGGTGGACATAACACGTTTCCATCTACAGTAGCACCACATTTCCACTGTGGAAGTATCAAGAAATCCAGGCTTCCAGGGCAAAATCTGCATGTGGATTTTTAGTGGGTTTCAGCAAAATTGTGCTCAATCACTTTTGCAGTGCAGTTCCACAGAACTGCAACAAAAACACTGCAATTGCAAACTACTGCGTGGTTTTGCTGTGATTTTGCAAATGTTTTGTTCACAAATTGTTAAATTCATTTTGTTTAGTTGCCCCATTTTTATCCTTTATATATGATGTGAATGAAGATCAAACATTGGTATGTCCACATTATAAAATAAAAATCTTTACATAGAGAATCCTAACTGTTTCACATGGCTATAAAATACTAATATTTCGTTTACTTTCCTACAAACACAATGGGGCAGATTTATCAAAACTGGCTAAGTTGCCCATAGCAACCAATCAGATTCCACCTTTCATTTTTCAGAGCTCCTTTGGAAAATGAAAGGTGGAATATGATTGGTTGCTATGGGCAACTAAGCCAGTTTTCTCTTACACTAGTTTTGATAAGTCTCCCCCATTGACTTTTTATTCTGGTTATGTTCTGCTTTTTACTTATTTTCCAAGTCTGCAGGCCCCAAAGCTGAAATCTCAATCATCAGAGCATTCTCTGATAATTTACATCCTGTGAAGTGTATTTACCCCAGACAACACCAGTAAATGAAATGGGGGTATACTAGATGAGTTTTGACATGTAAAGACAGAAATTATAATGTTTTATTTCCATGTTTAGGCTCAACAAGGAACCAGGTGATTGTATGGAAGTACCACAATGCAGGTTGTGTCACCATACTGCATGCGAAACATCCCCTAGAATGTCTAGCATACAGTAAGTGTGAACTTTTCAATTCACGTGAAGCAGGCTTAGGAATCAGCTGTGTGTGGCAATAACAGTGACATAGCAGGTTTGTCTTGGTACATTTTCAATACCTTTAGGCATTTTTCACACACGATTTATTCAGCATTTTTTCCAGCCTTTTAAAAGTAGTTTTTTTTTCTACAAGCAATTTTGGAGGCATTTTTCAAGTCCTAAAGTGAAGCCTATGGGAAAACTGCGAGAAAAAAACGTTATACCTAGATCATGCTGCATTTGAAAAAAAAAGCCACAAACCCCAAATCACCACCAAAATACCACAGGAAAACCCCTGTGTACGTACACTTTTCAATAAATTGCTATAGACTTAAAAGTTATAAATATCTGGCGGCACAGCATGTTTGACGCAAATAAAAAGGCCAAGAAAAAGCCTGTAAAAAGCTGTGTGAATTGAGCCTTAAAGGGGTATTCTATTCATATATATTTAAGGCTCTGTTTACATATAATTTGTGAACTACATTTGACAACTGCACCAGGAAACGTTGTATACAGGACATAGCAGCAATGGTAGTAATCTTCCCTGAGTCTCTCTCTATCTCTAGGTACAATTTGCAATCTTCCCAAAAAATCACAGGTGTACAATTCTGTTCTTGCAGATGGTCAGTCCATCTCAGAGGTTCACTGGAGGCAATTAACCCCTTCCAAAAGCAGTTATGTCTATTGCCATAAACATACATTTACCTTAGTGTCTCATTCATAGCAAGGCCTTTAAGTGGTTCACAACCATCTGTAAATGTCTGTTCTCGTTCTCTTGGGGGTAGTCTCTCAGTTCTGTTGCTCTTTTGGCAGCTTTCAGTCTCAGGGATGAATGTTACCTGGACTAGGCCTAGTTAAGAGCAGCTTATTCATGCACGTCCTTCTTCTAGGCCTGATCAGCAAAGAATCTCTAGCCCATCTACCGGCAACCTAACCAGGACTGCCAGTAAGATCTTCTTATATCACACAGTTTGGAATTCACAGTGCACAAACATATGTATCTCATGTAAATATTTTAAAGTGATGAACCTTATGGAGAGGTGGCTATGTGTGCACAGTCACTTGGTAGTGGATAGAAGATATGAAGATTGAAGATATGCAAACAGCCAAATACACCAACTTAATATTATTCTTTTTTTTCAGCTGGAAAGAAATTACTGTTACTTTTCACTGGTGACAGCAGTGGCATTGTGGTAAAATGGAAAAGAAATGATTTATCTCCCTTTACATACAGGTACATTCAACATTTAAGGGTTTCAGTCATATACATACAGCACTTCTATTTGGTCTGGGGTATACTGGGGTATTTTGTTATGATCTTGTAGAATACGCTCATTCTTGTCACAAAACTTTTAGCTACTTAGTTTCACTGTTGAATGACAGAACACTGGGCCCACCAGGATAGCACACCTGAAGTGTCCTGTACATATTCACCTTTAAATTCATCATACACTGTATAATTACTTAATAATGTTACTGACTCCCACTCATATCATCTACACAGCTGAGTCACGATATTATGACCACCAGCTAATATCCAGAATAAACACTGTGTGCAGCACGGACAGCAGCTAGACGGGCTGGATGTGACTCAATAGGGTCCTGTAAGTTGTCACAGGTATCTGAAGCCACGCTGACTGCAGTGCATCCCACAGCTGCTGGAGAATGCTTGGGGAAGGATCCGTAGAGTGAACACAGTGATTGAGGTGGTCTCATGGATGCTCAATTGGTTTGAAGTCCAGGGAATTAGGTGACCAGGGTAGTACTTGGAAGTCTTGTTCATGCTGTTCTAACCAATGTTGGATATTATTAGCCATGTGAAACATCACACTGTCTTGCTGGTAGATCCCTTCGGCACCAGGGAAGACAATCTTCATGTATAGGTGTACATGATATGTAGAGATGCATTCATATCCAAATTGGTTGAGTTTGTCTTCTACATGGATAACACTGCCACACCAGCTTGTGTTCTTTCACCAATGGTTGCAGGGTGTTTGTTTTCACTACAGCAGCATGCGAACAGTTCACAGACTGCGCAGTTTCAGAAACACTGCCACTCTTGGCCTCAAAGCCAATATTCACCCCTTTTTGTAACTATGATAAATCACCCCTTTTACCTGTGGCAGCAACAAGGAATATGTATGCAGACATCTTATAACACGCCTTATATTCCCACCAAGCTAGCTCACAACACGTGACTTCCTTCATGAGATATTGCTGCCAATGTAAAAGGTGGTCATAATAATATGACTTGACTATGTATAAGTCATACTGTATCAGGTTATTTGCGAACTAACCCAAACGTGTGCTTCCTGTAGCAAAGAGTCATACAACATGGAAGACACCAGGCCAGAAAGGAGAGGACTGCGAAGTCTTCTGCAGAAACAAGTAACAGAGCAAAACAAGAGGCCTCAATCCAGGATTCAACGACCAGGAACAGCAGGAATATTGAGAAAGGGCATAATATTAAATAAGAGACCAGCTACCACCCAGACAAAGTTCTGTGGATACACAAAGTAAGAGATAAATGTCTGCTTATTATGCCTTAGATTGAAAAAGTCGCGGCCAGAAACCAGATTTACAAACCATTCCATACTTTACATGACTGTATACATTTAAGTCCAAAAATGACAATGCTACAGATGGGTTTCAAACAAAAGACCCAGAGCCAGAATATGGGTAGTAGCAGCACCGGCTATCTGACCACAAGAAGTAGTAGTAGTAGTAGCAATAGCAGTAGTAGTAGGATACAGTTGTCCCTCGCTTCAGAAAGGTGCAACATTATTGTTAATGAGAAAGAGGATGATATTGTGGATTGGATGGCTCAGTCCTCCTCTCAGTTACAGCAGGATGACATGGAGGTGACTTTGGAGTCTGAAATTGTGCCGTGGAGCAAGAGGTCACACTGTTTTTCCTGCTCCTACTCCTTGCAGCCCCAGAGAAGGCTTTGATCTGAGTCCTCTCAGTCTTCACTTCCCTTTCCTAGTCAGGTACTTTCCTTTTTGCTAAGAAGTGGCAAGAAAACCCCACCACATCCTACGGCGGACACTTAAGAGAGTCTCCCTGATAACGACTGAGAGCAGTCACCATTTGGGCTTCCCTGATCAGGTTCAGGAGGAAGCTGAGGAGCACATGCATAGCTGTGTTGATGGTGGTGGTAATAGTGGCATCCTTAGCCATGGCATTAATGGTGGGGGCAGCGCCAGTGGCAGTCGGTGCAAATTCAGAGCAGAGGAGGGGGAGCAAGGAGCCCACCATGATAGCTCACAGTCTGATAAAAGCAGCACAGAGGGTGAGGACTCAGATCACGATTTTGTGCTGGACTGGCCCTGGGAGCTGGATTGAGGGTGCTAAGAAGGAGGCAACAGGAGAGTGGTAGTGGCAGCACTAAAGAGCAGAGGCAGTGTACTTCAAAAAGAACAGCCAGGGCCATGTCTACTTTGGATCTGGTGATACCGCTGACACTGTGTGTGGGTTAGGCCCAAAATGTGCCAGAGCTAAGCCGAGCTTGGCTGCCCTAACTCTGTGTGAGCAACTGCCGTATGGCGTTTTTTCTCCACAAGGCAGACACAAAAAAACCACAGCCATGTGCAAGATGTGCAGGATTAAAATAAGCTGTGGCCATTCAAACACAATCATAGGTACCAGAGGTGTATTGCAGCACATGAGGCGGCATCACTGATTATTTAGAAAAATATAACAGGTCAGCATTCCCAATCAGAACAAGTCTGGCCTCCTTCTCCTGATCCTCTCTGTGGAAGCCAACCTGCATCCCCAAGCAATACAGTATCTTTGTCATCATCCTCATCATCTTCTTCTCCTGCTAGTCTCCTGACCAGGCTGTGGCCAGTCTGTAAGCCGAGAGCTCCTGTCTCAATACCCAGGTTCAGCTCTATCTACACTCTGGCCTATCTCTGGTACCTACCCCGTTCCCTGACCCCATGGAATTCTAGGCAGGCAGACTGGAACAGTGGCCCGAATTGGCACAGTATACTCTCTTTATCTTTTTTGGCTGTCCCTCTGTGGTAGCCATTAATAGCTGCCATTTTCTATCCTCCTCCTCCAATTGCGAGGGCTTAGAAGGTGTGATGCCGGCCACAGCAGTTGAATTCAGGAAGGCAAGTACGCTTGCTGGCTGGGTAAATGAGTACCTGATTCTCACAGCATTAATTACCGCCAAGCGCTCATTATATACCCAGCCAGTGGCAGAGCAACAGGCTTGGGCAGACCCCTGGGTATTGACCCACTGGGAAATTTCCTTCTATGGTCTACCGTATAGGTGGTTGTCTAACTTTTTTGTGTAATAAAGATCTTTCCTTTTTTCATGTTAATTGATGTATCTCTTTTTCTTGCTTGTTACAGTTTTCCTCTGATAAATGTGCTGTGCCCATTCTTTGCTGTTCTGGCCTGCTGTGTGTTAACTTGGTGGAAGAAAAATCTCTGTAATTCTAATGTACAGATTCCAGTGACTGGGTGACAAAAGAGTTATTTTTTTGTCCTCCATAATGGCTGCCTATAACTGCACCTTCTGGTTGCTCTAAAAAGTGACTTATTGTGCAGAACGAACAGGAGAATAAAATATTCACAAGAACCAGGACATTTTTCTTGTTAGGGCAGAGATCTCCAAAGTAATAGTATGCTTTCTCTACTAACTGTCTATATTTCTTAGGTCATTGTTCGCTGATGAAATGGATCTACTGGTCATGGCTACAGAAAGTGGGGACATTTATCTATGGGAGTTTGATGATTCTGTCACAGGTCCAGTTCATGAAGACTCTTTTTCTCTGGATGATGAACAGCATCTTAAGGTAAAACTCTATGATTTCTAACTGTAAATTTAGGTTAAAACTCTGATAAAAATAGGTCTAAATTAAGCACTCCCTTCCAAATCTTACTTCAATGAGGTCTCATCATATGGTAAGCCTGGGGTTATCCTTGTCTGCTGTCTAAAGAACATAAGAGCCTACACTTGGTGAGCGCTGTCATAATTTGGACCTTGTTCAGTATAAATACGTAACTAAGATATTAGGATCTCAGAACCCCATAAAAGTCAGCACACCCCCAACTGGTTACTACCCCTCTTTACCCTTACTGCAGACTGCTAGCAATTCATTCATAACTTCTAGTAGAAATAATAAAGGAATAGAGCCATAAGAGTAGATGCTCCAGAATTGTTATCACATGGGGAATACATGAAGGTATTAAAACAGACCTATCAGGAGTGGTGAAAGGTCCTCTTTAAGTAAAATGTAGACACTTGTTACATGACAATATATCAATAAAATATAGAGTATACGAAGAAAAGAAACCAATAAAGCATGTGAAAAAAAATCTATATAACAAAATAACATCACATAACAATAAAGCAATATAACATATAAAAATTAAATCCAAGATTGGCAATATCAGATGTTCTAGAGCCAGCAGAGCTTGTGATCCAAATAACTTTTATCACACAGTCCAAAGTAAGCTCGCTATAGCTGGAGGCAGCATTTGAGAAAACGGCACAGTACTGGTATGATAAAGTGGTATTTCTCTTTGGTAGGATCCTACTTTTGTTTGAATGAAAGTATCCTTTTATTTATATATATTATGATCAATAAGTCAATGGAACATATAAAATAACATATGAATATAATATACTGTATAATAATATCAATGTATTATCTTTTTCTGAAAATATTATATTTTGTAGTGAAACATTGTTTCTCATTTGCACAGATTCTGATGAAAGAGAATTCTCTAAACACAGAACAAAGTGGAGGATTAATAAACAAGCATCTAGCAGGTAAGGAAGAAATCATACAGAAAATCCCCTGGTAGCACGAGAGATGCACTGTTAGACCATTCTTTATGGAATCTACAACTAAAATTCTCAACTACACAACATTTTTTTGTCTTTTTATTGTAAGATCTATATTTTTTCATTGATGTATCTATATGAAGACTAATTTTTTGTGAAACAAGTTGTATTTTTCAATGGCGTTATTTTGCCATAGATATAATAATATATAATATACAGTTTTATGCTGCTAGGTTCTAACAGCTCCAGCACATGCCGATGAGTCCCCATATTCATAAGGTCCCAGCAATCCCCACCCACCTATTTTATTTTGTATTGCAGTGTTATTACAAGTATAGTTTACCAAATGCCAGATTGACTAGATGTTGTGTTCCACATTTTTCCTTCATATACAGTTAGGTCCATATATATTTGGACACGGACACAAATAGTTTTTTTTTACCTGTTTACAAAAACATATTCAGGTTATAGTTATATAATGGACATGGAAATGAAGTCCGGACTTTTAGCTTTCATTTGAGGGTATCCACATTAAAATTGGATGAAGGGTTTAGGAGTTTCAGCTCCTCTACATGTGGCACCCTGTTGGGACCAAAAGTAATTGGAAAATTGACTCAAAGGCTGTTTCATGGGTAGGTGTGGGCAATTCCTTCATTATTTCAATCTCAACTAAGGTGCAGGTATAGTCCTTCAGCCGGGTCAATGCCACACCGACTGTGGTGGTGCTCTGCCTTCAACAAACAGTCTAGCAACAAAGTCCATCCAACAATGTAATTGTAGAAAGAAATAGGCGGCACTCACCATCCTAGTAGATTCTTTATTATAAAGCAGGTATAACACTTACATATTCGTGTAATGGGGGCGGACAGCGCATCTCACAAAGGTTTAGAAAAAATTAGAAAAATGTTGTCTCTGTCCAAATATATATGGACCTAACTGTGTACAATAGGTCCATTGTTGTGTTTTATATGTGTATTTTTTAGGCTCTTATATGTTCAAATTTCTTCTTATTGTGTGGGTTAGGTTTCACCTGCAAGAAGGTATTAGCTGGTCATTTTAAAGCAGTCACAGCCTTGGCCGTAGTTGGGAAAGAAAATGGCTTCTCCACTGTATATTTGGTGGGTATATTTCAGTGAGTCCAATTAAAGCTCTAGAACCTGCTTTATTTTCTAGACTTCTAATGCAAAATGTAAGAAATATCATGAAACCTTGTATGACCTGATCGTTCTACAGCAAACATTCAGTACTTAATGCGGTTATCCCACAAAACACACTTATCCCCCACAAGATGGGGGATAAGTGTCTGATTAGTGTGGGGTCCAACTGCTGGGGCCCCTGTCAATCAGGAGAATGGCAGTCTGATTCCCCCATATGAATGAAGCAACCGTTTGCACTTGCACTCTGCCGCTCTATTCATTCTCTGTAGGAATGCTGGACATATAGTGGGGAAAAAAGTATTTAGTCAGCCACCAATTGTGCAAGTTCTCCCACTTAAAAAGATGAGCGAGGCCTGTAATTGACATCATAGGTAGACCTCAACTATGAGAGACAAAATGAGAAAACAAATCCAGAAAATCACATTGTCTGATTTTTAAAGAATTTATTTGCAAATTATGGTGGAAAATATGATTTGGTCAATAACAAAAGTTCATCTCAATACTTTGTTATATATCCTTTGTTGGCAATGACAGAGGTCAAACGTTTTCTGTAAGTCTACACACTGTTGCTGGTATGTTGGCCCATTCCTCCATGCAGATCTCCTCTACAGCAGTGATGTTTTGGGGCTGTCGCTGGGCAACATGGACTTTCAACTCCCTCCAAAGGTTTTCTATGGGGCTGAGCTAGAGACTGGCTAGGCCTCTCCAGGACCTTGAAATGCTTCTTACAAAGCCACTTCTTCATTGCCCTGGCTTTGTGCTTGGGATCATTGTCATGCTGAAAGACCCAGCCACGGTTCATCTTCAATTCCCTTGCTGATGGAAGGAGGTATGCACTCAAAATCTCACGATACATGGCACCATTCATTCGTTCATGTACACGGATCAGTCGTCCTGGTCCCTTTGCAGAGAAATAGCCCCAAAGCATGATGTTGCCACCCCCATGCTTCACAGTAGGTATGGTGTTCTTTGGATGCAACTCGGCATTCACTCTCCTCCAAACACGACGAGTTGTGTTTCTACCAAACAGTTCTACTTTGGTTTCATCTGACCATATGACATTCTCCCAATACTGTTCTGGAACATCCAAATGCTCTCTAGCAAACTTCAGACGGGCCTGGATATGTACTGTCTTAAGCAGGAGGACACATCTGGCACTGCAGGATCAGAGTCCCTGGAGGCGTAGTGTGTTACTGGCGGTAGCCTTTGTTACATTGGTCCCAGCTTTCTGCAGGTCATTCACTAGGTTCACCTGTGGGGTTCAAGGATTTTTGCTCACAGTACTTGTGATAATTTTGACCCCACGGGGTGAGATCTTGCGTGGAGCCCCTGATCAAGGGAGATTATCAGTGGTCTTGTATGTCTTCCATTTTCTAATTATTACTCCCACAGTTGATTTCTTCACACCAAGCTGCTTGCCTATTGCAGATTCAGTCTTCCCAGCCTGGTGCAGGTCTACAATTTTGTTTCTGGTGTCCTTTGACAGCTCTTTGGTCTTCACCATAGTGGAGTTTGGAGTGTGACTGTTTCAGGTTGTGGACAGGTGTCTTTTATACTGATAACAAGTTCAAACAGGTGCCATTACTACAGGTAATGAGTGGAGGACAGAAGAGCCTCTTAAAGAAGAAGTTACAGGTCTGTGAGAGCCAGAAATCTTGCTTGTTTGTAGGTGACCAAATACTTATTTTCCACCATAATTTGCAAATAAATTCTTTAAAAATCAGACAATGTGATTTTCTGGATTTGTTTTCTCATTTTGTCTCTCATAGTTGAGGTCTACCTATGATGTCAATTACAGGCCTCTCTCATCTTTTTAAGTGGGAGAACTTGCACAATTGATGGCTGACTAAATACTTTTTCCCCACTGTAGCTAAATACAGCACTTGGCTATGGAAGTCACATACAGTTGAATAGAGCGGCAGCAGACATGCCACGACAGGATGTGGCCCTCAATCTAGTGAACAGCGGACCCTCACGGATGAGACACTTATCCCTTACTCTGTGGATGGAGAATGTGTGTTTCAGGGAACAATCCATATAAATATGAAATAAAGTGTCATAAAAAGTTACATCTAATAATCATTTGTATATGGGTACATTACAAGGGTTCTCAAATACTTTATTAGTAAGTTCTAAATTAACAGAAGGTCGTTTCCTTCTCAGGACACTCATCTATTAGCCAGGGCAGAGAGTGGCTACAAAGAGTATCTCTCATGCTGGAGGACTCAATACATCCATGTAGTCCATTGATACTATATATGCTATGCAATATATACTAAATGAAGTTGAGCACTTAAGAGATTAAAGCTGGTCCTAGCACCGAAACACCCAGTGATCTATAAAATATGGAGGGCACTTTCAAACACAAGGGAATTGTCCAAAATAAGGACACTAAGCGCAAACACAACACTGGCAAAAGCAGAATGCAAGGGACGGTCAGTAATACATTTACAGAAATGATGCAGAGAGAGAGAGATAAGAAAAACTATGTACATTTCGCATGATATCTAACTACTCATCTTATATAAAATGCAACTGGAGTTATTTGGATTGCTGAGTTTATTGAGGACATTTTATCAATCTTGTATCATAATGAAACTTTTTATTCTAAAATGTAAATGTCGCAGACAGTGTGCTGGATGTCATAGGTAAATAAAAGTTGAGAAGAAGGACCTTTAGGGTAACTGGACATGATGCAGATTATGTCTGGTTTTTCTATATGGATTTTTGTTTAAAAAAACGCAATGTAATACAGAACCAACAAATTGAATGAAATGTGACAAATCTCATGTACACTTTGCTTCTTTCTTCCGTAAAATCAGCAGCATGGCAATTATTAGTGCGATTCCAATAGACTTCAATGAGGTTGTTAACACAAACAGAAAATCTGCACCAAAATCCACAACAAAAAAACACACAAAAATGCACCAAAGTGGCAATAAGTAGGGCTGATTTATATGTGACTTTTTATGCGGTTTTGGAGTGGATTTCATGAGGATATTGAGCCCCGCTCCTTCCTACGGGCAATGGCGCTATGCTACTCACCCTTGTGTCCAGTCCCGCACTTTCCCCTCTGGTCATGGCAGTTCTGGCCATTGGTGCCCTCTGCAGCCTGCACATGTTCTTTGTAAGCCTCTGGGTCAAATCTGTAAGGCACATGCTTGCTCTCTGCCTCTTGAAAGGCCAGTGTGCATGCATCCCAATCCTTCCCCAGCCAATGGATGGCAGTTTAAAGGTGTCAATTTCTGTCTGACTTCTCCATGTACCATACTGCAGCCTAACTACTGACTCTGACTTCTAGTCAACTGCACTGACCTTCCCCAGTTTTTCGGATTGTCCTATTGCAGCATGCCCTGACCTCTTTCTTGGATTTGTTTGTACACTGCCTGATCTGATCTCAGCCTGGTACCAGACTACAAATATTGCCTGATACCCAAGTGGGCCAGCTGCCAACTACACCAGAACTATCTCAAGAGGTAGCGGCCTGGTAGCTTCCTTGCAATGAAGTCTAGATCCCATTATAGAGGTTAAAGGGTGAATACTGCAGGACTGCCAGAATAATACCCTCATGTAGGTCCACACTCACTGCACATTACAGTGGATTTGCTGCATACAAATACCTAACGTATGCAGGTAGCTTTAAAAGAAAATATTATTTTGAATATCTAAATGACATCTAATAAATGTCATTGTGAGCAGATAGTGTATCTTCTTTTTTCAATAGTTGAGTGGTGGATGGGACAGAAGACTATGCTTATGGGATCTACTTACATGCACCCTCATTGAGACATTCTGCAGACCAGAGCTGGATAACTGGAGCGAACAAAGAGAAACAACTTGTGATGGCGTCATAATGGACATGTGCTATTGTCCCAAAAGGTAAACGTATAGCACAGCACCTTTTACAGTTTGAGAATGCATCCAAGGATGGCTATTCATGGTATGATTTATGGCCCAATTTAATGCCAAGATTTGAACCAGATATGGTAAGATATTGGGCAATTCTGACATTAAGAATCTTTCTTCTGCAAAGGTGAATTTCCCAAATACTGAGACATTTTGCAATTATTAATTTTTTTAATACTTACCAACAGGCTCAGACTGGCCCACAGGGGAAAAGGGGAATCCACCGGTGGGCCCCTGAGGTAGGTGGGCCCCCAGTCCACAGCATCTCAAATAACCTATATCAATATAAAAAACTGTGTAGACTATCCAGTTTATTATTATAGATGCATCGGAAGGGTAAGATGGCGTCTAGGAATAGAGCCAGGCCAGCCAGTATCCTGTTGCTGTCTGCCTCTGTGTGGGCAGGTAATATTTGCATTTCGCTGTACAGTGGCACCCAGAATGAATTTTACTGGTAGACCCTAGCCATCCCAGTCCTACACTGCTTACCAATCATCCCTGGTGAGACATTTCATGTGTACAGCCTGCAATAGCAGCCAAATTAAAATGACAGTAAATAACATGACATGTAAACTAGAGAATAAAACAGAGACTGATTATAAATATTGTTATTAGAGGATCATACATACATACAATCATATTTTGGATAAGATTCTCTATCAGAGTTGGAAGCATACAAGAAAACAAAACAGACTGCTTCAGCACTCTTAGGCTACTTTCACACTAGCGTTTCTTTATTCCGGTATAGAGCTCCGTCATAGGGGCTCAATACCGGAATAAAACGCTTCAGTTTTGTCCCCATTCATTGTCAATGGGGACAAAACTGAACTGAAGAGCACGGAATGCTCCTGAAAGCATTCAGGTCCGTCTTCAGCAACATGCTGCGGTTTGCTCTCCATACTAGTTATCTGCACCTAAACGGATCCGGAATGACCCGCAATGCAAGTCAATGGGGACGGATCCTTTTGGTGTGGACACACTTGTAAACGGATCCGTCCTTCATTGACTTTCAATAGAGGTTATTCCGGATCCGTTTAAAAGATGCTAAAGATAATACAACATGATCCGGAATTACGGATCCACGAGGTTGTATTATTCAGTACGGATCCGGCGGGTCCCTTCACCTGCCGGATCTGTACTAAAGGCTAGTGTGAAAGTAGCCTTACAGTAATATAAATGTTCACAATCTTTCCAACATAAGCAGCTAAAATAGGTGAGCTTTCAAACTATACGCTGCCTTTTATATAGATACATACAAAGGCCAAAAACAAGGCAAGATTTCAAACTATTATTTACATATATTATACATTGTATGTTATACACATACATATATTTATTACATTGTGCTACGCTGATTCAAAATAAGGTAGAAGACATGTCTCGCCATCACAGCGCCGGCTTTGCTACCACGCGGTCACGCTGCCACACAACTATGTGATGCAGCAATTACCTGCTCAAACTATATGTTGTTTGTTCCGTTCCTGATGAAGTGCGGCATATCCAGCTGCAGGGAAACGCGTCGAACGGGGGCTACTGAGGAGCGGGGTTAGCGAGTTACTGGGCCATGTACACGTATTTGGGTCAGATGATAGGCACCAAACCATGGTGCCATTGACCATCATACTTTGACCATTATACATGTGCCTTGTTAGTCCTGCTTACAATAGGTTATCAGTGGGACATACTCACTCCACTTTCACTTTGGAGGCGAGCTTCAGTGTTGTATAATCCAGGCAGTGTGAAATCATATCACTGCGTGGATAAACCATTAGACTAGCCCTACAGAGGGACTGCAAATATTGAGACGTGTAAGGTGTCTTGTATTATAGACACATTCGCGTCCTGAGACAGATCCTTCTGTTCACAAATATTGGGCAGTCTTGTATTTGTGATTTAGGCTTATTTAGATTTCTGGTTTGTTTGTTTTTTTTGTTTTTTTTTTTTTTCCTTTTACACGAAGTATTTAATAAAGAATTGTTATTTTATTTTAACGTTCCCCAAGATTATAATATTTATAGAAGACATGTCTCTTCTATGACCTCTGTACCAACCATCAGCTTATTTTTACAGGAGGTATAGCAAAACGGTCAGGTTTCTGCATGCACTTAATAACCAAAACCAGGAGTGAATTCAAAAAGCAGAAGTTGCATCTGTCCTTTACACTTTCTCTCCTTTTATGATCCACTCCTGATTTTGGCTTCCAAAACTGCCTCTGTGGCCATAGCGTTTCATACTATTTATCTGTTGCTTCCCAGGGTTCTGGTACTCTGAAACTATGTCTCCTCTATCCTTCCTTGTAGTATAGCACACAACCTATCCTCGTCTGCTATCTCTACTCCTCCCTGACTATAAACCCTCCCTCCATTTCTCTCCGGTGATGGCAGGTTTCACATGCTGTGCAGTAAGTCCAGTTAGCATTAAACAACTGTATTGCACAGAGCTGAGCAAAACAATGAAAAATAACTACCCATGAACTATAGTGGCAACTAATAGTTAACATTATGACCCATATAGGGACTTTTCTGTAATGTATAAGCTTGGAAACTCCCTTGAAATTCATTTATAGTAATGCTACACATTGGTGCCTAGAACTATACCATTGAAATCATCTTATCATTTAATTAAAGACCCTTGTTTGAGTATGAAGAATCAATGATGGATGGTCTAGTGAAGGAAATTTAGAAAGATCATTCCTTATATTTTTGTAGGTAAAGACTTTAAAAAAATTTTGTCTAATATGTTTTAGACAGGAGTTTGCCTATTCTTCTAGCAATGGAAATATTTACATTCGCCATTTTGGAGCAGTAAGTTCAGAGATGACCCTTGTAGAAATTCTCAGAGGGCATGAGGCAGAAGTCACCTCAGTTGTTTGGCATGATCTCAAAGACAAATGGATCACAGGCTCTGAAGATGGAACTATTCGAATATGGGTATGAAACACTACAATATACTAATGTAAGACTAATCTTTAGAATACACTGGTGCAGAAACATAGCTGTCACAGATAATGCACTACCCCTTACTTGGATCTCCACAGATGATTTGAAGAGGGCAATTTAATTTATACAGGTATATTTCGAGGAAGATATTTTCATGAACAGTGTGGCAGATTTACTAATCCTGTAGACAGAGTACTATTAGTCAGACAGTCTAAGGATGCACAAATTTATCATCTTGGCTCATGCTGGATGATAAGTTTGGTGTATGGTTAAACTTTGTAGTCTAATGCTACACCACCTATTGGTTGGCTTACTTTGCAAGGGAATTCTGGAATTGTGGTTCAATTTTGGAGCAAAATGTAACACTCAGTAAATATAAAGAACAATAACTGTAGCAGGTAAGTCCATAGCATATACTGTATGTTGTAGATACAGATATTTTGTACTTCCATTTTCTTTACTGCATATTAATGGCCATTTGCATTTCTCGTTCCCATATGAACAGATTTAGCTTATCCATTACCACAATCTCTGTCATCTACAGAGCGAAGAGGGTGCACAGTGTGAAAGGATCCTGAATACCAAGGGAGTGGTCATGTGTATTTGTATCGATCAAATAAATGGGTGCATTGTAGCAGGGGTACAAGACACTATAAGGTAACAGATATTTCATATTTTTCCTTTCCTCGTTTTAATGTTTCCTATATAGATGGTCTAAAAATACAATTATACATACGTAAGGTTTTTTGTTTAAGTACTTTTTACTAAAAGCTACTTAAGTAGTAATGAATAGGCAGAGTAGGCAACTACCTGAGGTGCCACTGGGGGTGAGGGAACAATTTATGGATTTATGTTGCTGATAATGCTTTACATGACTGGGAACTAAGGGCCCTTAGTGCGTTGGTGTGGTACTGCATTTGTTACATGGGAACGGATTTTCACTGAGGGCAAGTATAGTAACCTCAGTTCTTGCAGAGGAAAGCAGCAAATGGAAGAAACCAGGAAGCCTGTGAAACAGTATACATATATAGATCTATCTATCTGATAAGGGATAAGCAGGAAACAGGGCTGCAGCAGCTGGCAGAACCTACTATACATGTTAGATGCTGTACATGATGGGGTCACCAGCCGACTCTGCATTGAGAAGTACATGCATGTATAAAGTCATCGGATGTTCGCACGACTACAGAACTGAACTTCACCCATAGCAGCCACCTTTCCGGGTAGCATAAGCTGAATTGTACAACCGGACAGTAGCAAGAATAGTATTATAAAGCACATATCAACACTGGCAGGTAATGAATACACCAACGTAGAAAGAAAGGAACTGAATGATGATGGTAAACAGATAATGGCATAACCAGATGATGATGACCAAGGTTAACAGACAATAACTGACCAAAGATTGGAAAGGTCCAAAATGCATAAGTGTAAGGATTATGGTGATGTAACCATTTTACATGGTGTTTTAATGGATAGTTAATAAACAAGAAGATTTTATACCCAAGTGCTGAAACAGCAAAATAATAAATCAGTGCATCCTGCATGGTATAACAAAAACACAGGTGCACAAAGTCATAGTTAAAGAAAAAGCTGGGTCATTAAAGTCTAACCCTTCTCCTTATGGTGTGTGCCAAGTATGCATAAGCCAATCAACCCTCCTTTGGGTTTCTGGGAAAAGTAGCAGCATTCTGTGTATGATCTATATACAAACTAATACCTCATCTAATATACAATCAGAGTTTGTTAGCAGATATATTTTTTGATCAAAAAGTATCTGGGCCCATCCACCAACAGCAAGGTGACCTTAACACAGATGGGTACCTAACTCTAAACCTATTTCTATGCCATTTGTGGGCATCTACTTTCAAGGAGAGCTGTACCCATAAAACATGGACTGCTACCATCATTACCTCTTAGGGTTTGTTCACATATCAGTTATTTGATCAGTTATTTCCATCAGTTATTATGAGCCAAAACCAGGTGCGGGTCAAAAACACCAAACAGGTGCAGATCTTTTCATTATACCGGATTTCTGTTTAGTGTCAACTCCTGGTTTTGGCTCACAATAACTGATGGAAATAACTGATCCAATAACTGATATGTGAACAACCCCTTAAAGAGAACAGGCAATGACCTTCTATGACCTTCACCTAATTAAAAAAGGCTGTGAAGGGAATAGTTTAATAATATCACACACTATAAAGGTCGCCATACCTCCTGATATATGCTGCAGAAAATAAAAAACGAAACATCTGTCAGCAGATTTGAACCAGCCAGTATAAAACTGACTGACCTGTTCACTGTGCACTTGGCAGTGGAAGGCATCTGTGTTGGTCCCATGTGTAAAAGTGCCCACATTTCTGAGAAAAATGCTGTTTTAATATATGTAAGTGAGACTCAAGGAGCAATGTGGAGTTGCCGTTACACCTAGAGACATGTTCCTCTTTCTCTGCAACTGCTGCACCCTCTGCCCTTGGACTGACATGGCCAGACATGTTCACGTTTTTACTGCCTGTCCCTGTCAATCAAAGTGCAGAGGACACAGCAGTTGCAGAGAAAGCGTAGCCTCTAGGTGTAATGCCAACACCCCCATTGCTACTAGAGGCTCATTTGTATATATTAAAGCATGATTTTTCTCAGCAATGCTGGCATATGTGAACATGGAACCAACACAGATGTCTTCAGCTGCCACATGCACAGGTAACAGGTCAGCCAGTTTCATAGGTACAAATCTGCTGACAGATGCCATTTATACGGAAAGTCAGATAGTGTGAAATACTAACCCTAACATGAACAGCAGAAGGGTGCTAGGACTTCGAGAATAAAATCAATTTGCAGAGTTGAACTGGAGTGAAAACAAAACAGTTTCAAGCAACAAAAACACTAACAAACTACAAGATTCAGAAACCAGATATGGATAAAAATAAAAGTAAGAGCCAAACTACACAGAAAAAGAGCTACTAGACAAGAAATTTGATGATACAAGGTAAACAGATCCAGAAATATCTGCATACCAATGCTCAGAGCTCATGCTATCAATGGCAATCTCTGCAGCAGAGGCAAAACATATTTAAAGGAAAGCTATTGTTACTTAGCCGATATGGATCCACTGTTACTTGAACAGATTTGGCTTAGTGCCCTTCTAATAGCATTTGTAAGTGGTCACCCTGGTCTTAGCCCTTTAACCCCCTATAGAGAGTCTGGACTTTGCTGAAGTGGAACAATGTCTCTATTCAAATGACAGCTGACCCATGGGTTTCAAGACACACTGGTGCGGAGCACTACGGGATCAGGCCAGAGGCGTAGCTACCGGGGGGACAGGGGGGGTGATGGCTCCGGGCCCAGTGACTCTGGGGGGCCCAGCAGGGATGGCCTTAGTACAATCGGGCAAATACAAGTGAGCGCTTCCATTATGGAAGCACTCACTTGTATGTAGGGACCCCCATCAGACCTCAGATCAGCCCTCCCAGCCACATAAGGTTAAAATAAAAACCTTTCTTACCTGTCCTGCGCTGCGGCTGCCCTCCGGTCCGGCGCTCCACTCTTCTGCTGATCTGAGGTCTGATGGGGGCACATTCTGCTGATCTGAGGTCTGATGGAGGCACATTCGGATGATCTGAGGTCTGATGGGGGCACATTCTGCTGATCTTAGGTCTGATGGGGGCATATTCTGATGATCTGAGGTCTGATGGGGGCACAATACGCTGATCTGAGGTCTGATGGGGGCACAATACGCTGATCTGAGGTCTGATGGGGGCACATTCTGCTGATCTGAGGTCTGATGGGGGCACAATATGCTGATCTGACATCTGATGGGGGCACATTCTGATGATCTGAGGTCTAATGGGGGCAGGGGACTGTTAGTTTAGTGATGTAAAAACTGGGGACCGGTTTCCTTTAACATAGGAGTCCCCTTTTACTCCTTTTTACTCCTATTACTCCTATATTTTACTGAATTATGTGGTAGAGTATTTAGACTAGGGTATATAGAAAGTCTGTTTGTACTGTACTTAACAGCATAGATGATCTAGCAGTTTATACAGTCATCTTTCTAATACAATATTATAACCACAACTAGTAGTATGTGCCTGTGAAGTTGGAAACGTGCGTTTGGGAAGCCACTAAGTGGGGGCCCACTCAAGTATGTTTCTCCCCCCCCCCTGTGCTGAACCTCTAGCTACGGCTCTAGATCAGGCAGAACTGTAGTCCGGTAGTCAGGGTTCATGCAATCCAATAAACAGTCTGAAGTCAGGGTGGGTAGCTCAGGGTCAGAATGGAGATCAGGCAGAGGTCAAGTCAGGCAGCAAAAGGTCAAATCCAGGAAACAGGAAGAGTTTGGTACACAGACAGGAACTTGAAACTGCACAGCTTAGCAGGACACTAGCAAACTAGAACATATTGCTCAGGCACTTTCCCACAGGTGGTCCCACATTTGTCCTTTAAGTGCCAGAGGGAGCACATGTACACTCTGCGGGCAGAAAAAGAGAGGACTGGCTGGCAAGAAGCAGGCCACAGCCTAAATGGAGGGACAGAGATACTTCAGCAGTCAACCAGGCTAGAAAGAAGGGAAGAGAGGCCGGTGGGTCCTGTAACATTATCTGGATGACCATCAGTAATGGTTCAACTGTGGGACAGTTGCATAAAAACTAACAAACGGGAGAATATGACACAGCAGGCAAAAAATATCAGGCTGTAATAATGTGGAGGGGTGCTAAAAAAATAGCTTTTATTATATATAAAAATAATACAGATAAGTTGGGAAGGGGGTTCATTGCTATTTAACAGTTATCACGCCGACCTTCAGGGAATGAGGATGGGCACATTCTGAGACCACTGGATTTGTCAACAGATTTCTTGATCAGGAGTATTTAGATTAGTCTCAGACATAGTGACGCTCTTATCCATGTCTGGTTTTAATACAAAGGATGGGAATGAGCTGTGAAGAAAACAATTTTCATATATGCTTTATTATATTTAATATTTGGTCACTTGTGACTCTTTCTGTACATCAATCTTATTTTCCATATTTTAGGGTGTATGATCCAGAAACCCTTCTTCAGGTCCAAAGTAATGTGGGACACTCCGATCTAATCCGTACAATAGTGTACATTCCAGAGATGAAGCAGGTACTGGTAAAGTGTGTTAGTAGATTTTATCTGGTTTCAACAACTATGAGCCATAAAAATACATTTTAATATCTATCTCTGTCTTTTCAGTACGCTTCAGTTTCATGGGACAGGACAGTGAGATTGTGGAAGGCTTACTACAAGGCAAATAATCCATACAGTAGTAATGCTTAATCGTGGAGCACTGTTATATTAGTATTAGCAACAATAACACACCTCATGGATCAAAACCGTAAAACAGAAAAACCTTTGTTACCCCCGGAAACCAAAGAGAATTAATTCAATGAATCTGCACTGTGATTGTTGTTATGGGTAAAATAGTCAATTGTTTCTGTAAAACAGTAGTTAAAATTGGGCCCATAGTGTGCTTATGGTTTCTGCCGCAGTACAGTCTACAATAAGGCTGGTCCAAACACAAAATACTGTACCTCTCAATCGCTAATAACTTTCCTTCCCCCATTTCGGTTTGATTGGCCAAGTATGTATCTGTTATGGACAAGGAGAGGGGAGTAACCTGCCAGACACAGGTGGTGGCTTATCTCTCTGAGAGCAAGAGGATCGGGCATGTTGAGGTCGATCTGCATGATTCTTCTGACATCTGTCATCTGGGGATACTTGGGTGGCCCTTATACACATTAGATGGCTGGTTCAGCCAATATACATGAAGTGTCTATTATAACAATAATATTTCACGTACTAGAATCATACCGGGAGCAGCTATTTGAAGGAAAAAGCGGACAAATACATAGCTTTGTATATAAACACTAAGGGGTATATTTATTGAGATAGATGCAAAGGAAAACTGGCTTAGTTTCCCATAGCAACCAATCAGATTCCACTTTACATTTTTCAGAGCCCCTTTGGAAAATGAAATGATCAATCTGATTGGTTGCTATAGGCAACTAAGCAAGTTTTCCTTTACATCAGTTTTAAGAAATTTTCCCTGAAATCTTTGTATATAAAATTGTATAGCCGTGTTATTACTAATCATATCATTAACACAATTTGTAGTAATAGTCTTAAACTTCATTTAATTTAGTTTACAGATTATAGAAATTGTGGTATTGAAAAAGATGCTTCCTGGCAGGTCCGAACATGAATAAAACTGAAGTAACACTGGCTATTTCACTTGTGTCAGCTTGAGTTACATCAACATTACTTTGTATGTAATGCATTGAATGAAAGCTGGAAATTAATTTAAAGGAAATGTGTCATCAGAAAATCACCTGTATTGTATTTTTAAAGAATTTTTGGTGGTGTTATTTTTTATTTTCCATCTCAAAATCTACATTTAAACAAAAACCATAAAATCCTGCAGTTTTCACGCTAGCCTCTAAGAATAATAATAAGCGCCACTTCTGGGTCTGGGAATAGAATAAATACATCTGCAATTAGAAAATAAAAAGAGATTAGAAAAAAAGGAATATGTGCTGCTATTCGGTGTCAACTGGCAAAACAAAATTTTGGTGACATTTTAAAGGAGTTGTCTTATCCGGCTACTTCTTGTAGTATTCCATACAACCTTTCTAATGTCTATGCAATACTTGATCAAATTGATCCTCAGGATAGGCTATCAGTATTTAATTGTGGAGATCTGATTCCAGTCACTCCACCAATTAACTGTTTTCACTTCTGTGGGACAACACTGCTTTCCCTGCACTACCTCTCCTAAAAGTACATCATTTAGTTCTACTAACCAATGTCAGGAACAATGTAAAGAATAAAGAGGCTGCAGCGACTTAAAGGGGTTGTCCAACGAAAAATATTCTACAGTTTTCAAACCAGTACCTGGATCTGAATACTTTTGTAATTACATGTCATTAAAAATGTTGTATAGCCACTGAGTTATTCAATAAAATGTATCTGTATAGGACCACTTAATTTATTATTTCTTTGACCTATTCACTGAGCAGGCCGCACATGCTCAGATTCAACTTTTAACTGTCTCCTGAGTTGTGATAGGGAGAGCTGAGACACGCCCCCTTAGCTGCAGCAGAAAAAGACACTCCCCGAGCTGTCAGCTTGATATAAATCTAGCAGAGAAATGAATGGAGAGATCTCTGGATCCATGTGAGGTACAGGGCTGGTTCTAGCTTTGTTAGAAAGAGGTTGTCATGTACTATATGATGTCTGATTTTCATTTTTTACATTATTCGTGGGATAACCCCTTTAAGGGGAACCTATCATCTCCGAAACACCCGCTGAACTAGAGTAATCGGTGTATAGTGTAAGTGATGCTGAATCCGGTTATGTAATTTTTATCTTCATACTCACTTCCATTCCGACGCTGTGCTCCCACAAACCAGCAGTAAAATGCACTCAGTGGACTCCAGTGCTCACTCACATAATGGAAAGGACTCAAAGAAGAGTCCTCTCAATGCATTTTACTGCAGGTTTGTGAGAGCACAGCGTCAGAATGGAAGTGAGAATGAAGATAAAACTTACATAATTGGATTCAGCATCACTTACACTATACAACGCTTACTCTAGTTCAGGGGGTGTAGATGACAGGTTCCCTTTAAAACTGCCGATCAGTGAGCATGCATAGAGTTGGACCTCCATGGATTTTATATTGATGACCTATCCTAAGGATAGGTTATTAAGTTTAAAACCATGGATAATACCTTTAACTCTCAAAACAGTTGTAAAGAAAAGAATTAAAGGGGTTGCCTACTTGATGGTCATCAATCTTTGAAAGGTGGGGGCCCAACACCACACACTCTTTCCCCCCAGCCATCTGTTGCTGAGTAGCTCCAGTGCCGGAAGTTGGCACCAGAACAACACAGGTCTGTCCATTGTGTAGTGGACAGGGCTAGTTACTGCAGCATTGTTCCCACTGCAGTGAATGGGAACAGCACTGCAGTTACAAGCTCTGTCCACTGTACAATGGACAGGGCTGTGTAGCTTCAGCAATGGAGCTACTTTTAAACAGCTGATCAGCAATGGTGAGGCCAGTGAGACCCTAGACAATCAGGTATTGATGGCCATCAATAGTAAAGGAGTGAACAAACACTTTAATTCATTTTTTTAAGACATATAAAGAAAGACCTTCAGAATACACCATGACCAAATATTAACTGTTACAAATATACAAAGCCCTATTGTACCATATTAAGTTTATTGCTACTCATATAAATGGTACAGTATCTATCTACAACACCCATTTATGTCTCAAAAGGCAGAAACAATTGTTTCATAGTTCTTATTTTAATAGTACTACTTCTGGCCCTATTCATCGTCAATCGAGCTCTGTCCAGTCAACTATACAACAGGGCTGAACTATCCAGGCCATCCCACAACCCTCAGGAAAGTCACCCTCCTGTTACATGCTGATAACCATTCCCTACTGGCCTGGGCCAAGGTCCCACAAACCCCCTCCTAAACCCAGCTGTAGCCTTCCCCAGGATTGAGTCTAAAACCATTAAATCCTCCCTTGGCTCCCTTCCAGGCTGATGTCCCTCACAACCTCTCTTCAGCACCAGTTTCCAAAGATCGCAGTAAGCTATCATTTCCAGTAGCTAGACTTCAGACCACCATTCTAAAGCAGCAATTAATATCTAGGTCAGCTCACCATCTGCCCCCAGGGATATTCTACAAGTGATTATCACGTTATTATAGGTGATTATTATTGTTAGGCGATATCATGATAACATCATTTGCCTTATGGTTCTCTTAGGAGCATGCCAAGTGGACCACTATGCAGTGCCTTCATTGTTCCCTTGTCACCCACTGAGACCTCCTGCCACCTTCTCCTTTTAGATGAGAGCCATGAAACGAGCTACCGTATGCTGGCATCACTTAGTACCATAGCACAGCTGAAGCAAATAACATTCATTATCTCATGAAAAAGTCACATGTCAAGTGAACAGCATAGTCATTTCTTGAAGTGATGTATTGGATGCTGGAAAAATTGGCAAGCAAAAATGTCTAGGTGACATTGACAAGGACCAAATTGTGATGGCTAAAAAACTGGGTCAGACCAGCTCCAGAAACCCAGTATGCAGTGATTAGAACTTACCAAAAGTGATCCAATAAAGAACAACTGGTAAACCAGTGTCAGGTTCATGGATGGACACGGGCAGTGAACAGAAGAACCTCTGTAGCACAAGCTGCTCTAATAGTTAATGTTGGCTATTATACAAAAGAGTCAGAACATATAGTGCATAGCAGCTTGTTGGGTTATGGAGCTGCAGAGTGACCCCTGTCCATCACTAAAATGTACCCACAATGGGAGCATAAGCATCAGAACTGAACCACGAATGAATGGAAGAAGGTTGCCTCATCTTATGTATCACTTTTCCTTTTGGATCATGTGAGCAGCTGTATGTGTGTCACCTGTGGAAAAGATGGTACCAGGATGCACGATGGAAGAGGTACTTAAGAATGATTTGTAAAGGTCCACATACCTGGGTCTGCTGTCGGGTGAAGGTGTAAACCACAAAAAGATGGAGGCACAACACCAGAGGCTCACTATGGCAAGTTGTTTTTTTTTTTTTACAATAAGCCATGCCTCTAATCCCTCCCTTGTGTCCCCATACAGTAAAGGTGTCCCTTAGTGCCCCCCACACAGTAAGGACGCTCCCTTAGTATCTCAACACAATAAGAATGTCACCTTAGTGCCCTCAGAAAGTATGATGCCCCATTAGTGCTCCCCACACAGTATGATGCCCCCTTAGTGCTCCCATGCAATGCCTCTTAAAGGGGTTGTTTCGCTTCAGCAAATGGCATTTATCATGGAGATAAAGTTAATACAAGGCACTTCCTAATGTATTGTGATTGTCCATATTACTTGCTTTGATGGCTTGATTCATTTTTCCATTGCATTTTACACTGCTCGTTTCTATGGTTATGACCACCCTGTAATCCAAAGCACCAGCCTGTATAGTAACTGGTACCATGTGAGTGCGCATAGGGCGGTGCATTTTCTTACAATGTGCAAGCACGACCAACGCTGTAGGGTGGTTGTAACAATGAAAACAAGCAGTGTATAATGTGATGGAAAAATGAAACAAGCCTGCAATGGAGACAATATGGACAATCACAATATATTAGTAAGTGGCTTGTACTAACTTTGACTACATGATAAATGCCATTTGCTAAAGTGAGACAACTCCTCTCTGTGATGTGTTGTCCATGGCTCAGTGCAGCAGGTGTGATGATGTTACTTGGAAGAAAAGAAGGTGGCTCCAGCGAGTAAAATAATAAAAAGAGAAGCATACTGCATATTTACGCTGTATTCGTAGAGTTTCCGTACAGATGTCCTAACTTTTTGTTAAGTATATTACATACACATTCCTTTGTT
Source organism: Rhinella marina (assembly GCA_900303285.1). Lineage (NCBI taxonomy): Eukaryota > Metazoa > Chordata > Amphibia > Anura > Bufonidae > Rhinella > Rhinella marina. The sequence continues at coordinate 133,065 of ONZH01010554.1, forward strand.
ATATAAGGAAAGAGAAGGAGAAAGGAAGCGGGGGGGGGGGAGAAACATATTTTTTTCGTAACATCATACAATATTTATAGATGTCTCCAATTCTACTTTAGCTTTCTCCTTTATACTGCCTACCATTCAAAGTAAATTGAAACGCCGCTCCCCATGTCTGTGTGCTGGACCTGATTCACTTTCTGTAATTTATTACAGATAACAGCTGACATTTTGCCTATATATTCCATGCCTGTATTTTATTAATTTATGTTACAGTTGAAACACATCAGACAAGACCATCATGCTCGTCTTTTTATGTGAACAGTTGCCAATAAAGAAGATATGATTTTACTCGCTGGATCCACCTCCATTTCTTCCAGGTTTCTCCAGGGTGTGGACACACCTTAGGATCCAAGCTTTGAGTCTACAAGCTATTCTCTTGGGAGCTGGATATCCACCACATGTGAGTGATGACTTTATTGCATCGCGCCTTCTTGTGGTGAACCAGCCACGGCAAGGGAATGGTGAAGTGGGTGCTGACGGCTCCCAGCTTCCCCAATGTTTTTAAATGCATCTGCATCCTCAGGACGTTGATACATTTGAAAGTGAAACATGCAGGGGTCCAACAGCTGGCACGGTCAATAACTGCACTATGAGATAAAGGAAAGCCGATGGAGGCAATGTGATGCAATGTTCTATTGGGAAACCTTGGGTGCAGGTATTCATGGAGATGTTACTTTGGCAGATGCCACCAACCTACCTAAATATTTTTGCAGACCAAGAAAACCCTTTCATGGCAATGGCATTCCTCTTTCAGCAATATATTGGACCCTGACACAGTGCAAAATTGTTCAGTAATGGTTTTAGGAACATGACAAAGAATTCAAGGTATCAATTGTGATTCCACAATCTCCAGATCTTCAACCATTCGAGCATCTGTAGAATGTACTGAGAATAAAATCTGATCCATGGTGGCCCACTTCATAACTTACAGGACTTAAAGTCTGCTGTCAATGCCTTTGTGCCAGATACCATGATTCTAGAGAACCGTTTGTTATAACTCTGCATTGTGCTGTTTTTGTGTTCATTCTAGAAATGTATGAATACATCAACAACCAGGAATTAACATTTCTCTTGTTAAAGTGCTTGTTCTAACATAGCCTGACAAAGTCAGCAATGAATGGTCTGTGTCAGACTGTGGGACCCATTCCCATCTGGTAACTGCCATTTATCAATTCACTGATAAATTTCTAATAGGAATAAGAGAGAAAAGGCACAACATATAGTTCTACTAAAAAGTACTGTACTCTATTGTAATTTTATGGGGAATACAATTATTTATAGAGGGTACAGGACCTCTTTAAATAATGGATAGATCTGTAATAAGGCATATAATCATTCCACAGAGGTTTATTTTACAACTGTTGAGTTTTATGGGTCCATAATAGAAGTTTATGGGGCCTTACGTTACCTCTGTATGCCACATAGTACCCTTGTGTGAATGAGCCCTTAAGTCATGTCTGAAAAGGAAATAAACTACAGAGAGAGAAGAATAAAAACACAAAAGCAAAAATTGCAGTTACAGAATGTTTTCTTTCACACTTAAATGCTTCATGCACAAGGATGTAACTGTATGCCCAAAGTGCACAAGGAATGTATGTAGCAACTGACACCCACAGTGACTGGGCTCAAAGACGACTCTGATCCCGGTCATTTAACCAGTAAGACACTGGATTAATAGCAACCTTAGAATCTGAGAGGTCAGAGGGAGGGTCTCCCACTGACCTCCAACTGCCCCTTCCCCAGTGTAATTAAAGGATGCTGACTGGTTGACATGGCAACCTGGGGGTGATTGCTTACTGGAAGTATGGAGAATCACTATAGACTGAAATGGTAAACTATTGTAGTCTATGTCATAAGCAATCAAACACTCGCATGTCCCCTAAGGGAAATTAAATAAAAACTAAAAAAATAATATATATATTTTATATATATAATTTTTTTTTTTTTTAAAGTATTACCGGTTGAAATCACCACCTTTGACAATTTATCATATACAAATAAACAAAAAAATAAACATACTGGTTATTGCCATGTCCAAAAATGTCCATACTATTAAAATATAAAAAGAACTATCCTGTATGGTGAATGCCGTAACGGGAAAAAAATTTAATAAAAGGTGACCCCTCACACAGCTCTGTATTTGGATATCTAAAAAAACATAGGTGTGTTAAAACATGGTGATGCAAAAAAAATGTTTTTTTTATTTTTTCAAAGGTTTTTAATTTAAAGAGTCACTGTACTTTCAGACAATTTCATTTAATAGCGAATAGTTTAACTAGCAAATTTCTAAATCACATCATTTAAAAAAAATATGCCTGTTTGCATCTGAAAAAAAGTAAAGTCATAGCCACTAGGGGTCTCCCTTCCACCTAATTTGCAGTCCACTGCATGTGGCCAGGCAAGATCCTTCCCTTGTAACACAAACTCAGAAGATGACTCACAGGAAATGGGGTTGTGTCAGAGGTGGCTGAGATCCTAAGCCTGATAAAAGAACTGCTTGTACACAGCTGTTGAAGATTATAGAAGCCCCCTGTGAGTTTGTAAGTGTGATTTCCCCCTCCTTATTTGTTCTCTTATCTCCGGAGCTGAAAACAAACATAGTGGGAAGTAAGGCAAAGATAGTCATAGCAGTACAGTGCTGGCAGATTTCACAGAAGGGATACGCCTCCTGCTTCTGAGTGAAATGCATGTAGCTGTGCAGCTGAAACAGGAGGTAATGTGGCAGAAAAAGACTTCAGGGAATCCCCAAAAAAACACCAGTTCTTTCACAGTTATGATTGTACAAAGAAGTACAGCCGTTGCAAACATTTTTTTTTTTGTAAATATCTTTTTATTGTTTTTCAATAAAGGCAATACAATCCAAATAAGGAGGAACCAGGCGGGGTAAATACCACCTAGGTTCCGGGTCTCCTGTAAAGTATGCAACCTGGAAACGTAAGAACATAATATTTACTAAAGAGAACAAAAGTGTATAATTAAAGTATTGTAATGTGGGGAACATCATAGTAGCCATGACATCGTTAGTGAAAGGTTAGAGTATTGGCACTTTTACTTCAAGTCCCTGAGACCAAGTACATTGAAATAACAAAGAAGAGGGAACGCGGGGGGTAGAACATGTAGAACTTAAGTAATCAGTGCGATGAGTCTGGTGGCAGATATGGACAGAGATCTCCTTGAGTAGAGAAAGAGATCCATGCCGACCAAATTCTCTGAAATTTACCATAGGCTTTAAGGGAGTGTGCACTCAATTCTTCAAGCCTAGCAACCTGGCCTACCCTGTGGATCCACTGAAGAACTGGTGGTGTAATAGTTTGCCTCCAATATAGAGGAATCATGGCTTTAGCCGTGAGAACCATTTGTTTCCAAAGAGGCACATTATACGAGACTTGGCTGAGGGGAGTAGCATTCAAAAATACAACTTTCGGAGACAAAGGAGGAGCACCAGGGCAGACTTTTAGGATAATCTTACCTACCACATTCCAGAAGGGTCGAACTAAATCACATTACCACCATATGTGTAAATAATCACCTATCTTGGACCTGCATCTCCAACACTCTGGAGACGTTGTTGGGAACATTGCATGTAACGCAACAGGGGTTTTATACCATCTACTGACCAATTTATAAGAAGCCTCCTGTAGAGTGATACATCTAGATGGGCCACAGCTTTTAGCGTAAATATCTTTTATTTCATCCGGAGTTAAGGTTATCTGGAGGTCCTTTTCCTAAGCCTCAATATATGGTAACTTCTTATCCGTCGGGTGCATCAGGAGAGTGGAATATAACTTAGAGATCACTTTGGTAACTGGGGATCGCTGGGCCACTAGTGTTTCAAACCAGGAGAGATCTCTGCATAAATTATCCTTGTCTGGAAGGGACTTGAAACTCTGCTTTAGATGGGAGTGTGTAAGTATGTCTACGGGGACATTCAACAATTTTAGTCTTAATTGAGAGAAATCAGGAAAACTGCCATCCAGTAACACATCACTCAAAAAGTACTTATTCAGAACCTTTTGCGTTGAAAACCATAAACCCCTGTATGGGGAAGTAATTCCCAGCAGATCTCCGAGCTTCAAAGTGGTGGATGGGTGCGACCAAGTGAAAACTTCCTGAGAAAACAACCTCCAAAGCACAAGGGGAGCCCTGGTCAAAATAGAGAGACCCGGAGGGAATGAATCTCCCAAGCGGGTCCATATCAATGCTTGTGTCAATGAAAATCCCGCTATCTCTTCTTAAATCTGTACATAGGATTTAGTAGAAGGTAACCTACACCAATCTATTATTCTACTAAGCTGAATGGCGCCATATAATTTTTCTAAATCTGGGAAACCCACTCCACCACTGTGCTTTGGAAGAGCAAGAGTATGATGGGCTATCCTACAGAGACCCTCTTTCCAGGTATATTTCAAAAATGAACTGCAAACCCTCAGGAAGAAAGAACAAAGTAAGAAAATCGGCAAAACCTGAAGATAGGCACGAAATGTTTAAAGCTTGGGATTTAGTGGAGTTAATTTTAAAATTGGAGAGATCCTGAAACAAAGTAAATATATCAGATAGGACGGGGAAAGAAATTTGAGGATTAGACGTTAATATTAGGAGGTCATCTGCGAAAGCGGCCGTCAGATGCGTCTTTCCTTGGATGGTAATACCCTCAATTTGCGGGTGTTGTCTAATATGCTGAATTAAGGTCTCCATACTGAGAACAAATAGAAGACTGGAAAGGGGGCATCCTTGGCGAGTCCCATTACTAATGCTAAAGGAAGATGATAAAGTGCCATTGATTCGTATTGAAGCTGATGGATTCTTATAGAGCACTAAAATAGCTCTGATAAAGCTAACAGGAAGTCTGAAATGAGCTAACACCTTTTCCATAAACAGCCAGTCGATTCTATCGAACGCCTTTTCAGCATCGGTAGAAAGTAGTGCTAGAGGGACCTTTTTCTTTATGGCGTATTGAATAAGATTGAGAACACGTAAGGTATTATCTTTTCCCTCCCTCCCCTTTACAAAGCCTACCTGCTCTGCATTAATCAAGAAGATGGGTTGGAGACGGTTTGCTAGGAGCTTTGCATACAATTTGTTGTCAGCATTTAACAAAGAAATGGGGCAGTAACTGCTACATAATGTAGGATCTTTGCCTTCTTTGGGAAGCACCGTAATGTGGGCCATTAATGTTTGGGGTAGGAACATCTCCCCTGACTCCGCCGCTGAAAAGGCTGAGTAACTGAGGAAGTAGTATGTCCGAGAAAGCTCTATAATAGGACACCGGTAGACCATCAGGACCGGGGCTTTTCCCAGATGGGGAGTCTTTGAGCGCCATCTGCAACTCCTGGAGAGTAAGAGGTGCAGACAACGAGCGTAATTGGGCCTGGAAGGGATTGGGAAGGTTCAGTGAACCAAGGAAACGTTCAATTAGCGCTTCTCTATCTTCTCCAGAACAGGAACGCAGGTTATACAGAGCAGAATAGAAGGCCTCAAATTGCGCAGCTATTTCCTTCGTTGAGGAATGGATGGTACCAGAATCATCCTTTATTGCCTCAACAAATAACTGTTCCCTCCTTTTCTTGGCCATTAAAGCCATTAAGCGGGAACCCCAGTTACCATGCATGTACACTTTATGTTTTGCATAAAGGTATGCCCTAGTAGCACGTAGGTTAAGGAGATGGTTTAATTTCTCTCTGAGGGCAGTCAGTTCCGCAAGGGATTGTATGGCTAGGGATCTCTTATGTGTACTCTCGAGTTTGCTTATATCGTCCATCAGACCCTGTATCTCTTGCCTCTTTTGTTTCTTCATGTATGACCCAATTGAGATTAGTTCGCCCCTAACAACGGATTTGTGTGCCTCCCAGACTATTGTGGGCGACACTGAAATGGAGGCATTTTCCTGAAAGTAATGAGAGAGCACTCGGTCTATCTTCTGTTTGTAATCAGCATTACGGATAATATTGTCATTAAAACGCCATGTGGAATCACATCTCGGGAGTGACTCAATCACTACCCCCATAGATACAGGGGCATGATCTGATATCCCAATACTCCCAATAGTAGTCCCTTGAAGCTGGGTGAGATTATGTGCAGAGAGGAGCAAATAGTCCAGCCTCTGGTATGTGTTGTGGACTGTGGAATAGAAAGTGTAATCCTTGCCTGATGGGTAGAGCTGTCTCCATACGTCTCTAAGTGAAAGCGTAGAGAGAGAGATCTTTAAAGCTTTCAGTTTCCTTTGAGAAATGGAAGAGGTCCCTGAAGAGGAATCTAATGGGGGCTCTAGTGCCATGTTGAGGTCACCTCCCAATATGGACATCCCTTCCTTAAAAGAAGAAAGTTTTTCAAGGGTCTCAATTAGCCAGGGGATCTGATTAGTGTTGGGGGCATATAGGCCCCCAATGGTAACCAGGGAACCAGCGATAGAACCTTTTAGAAAGAGAAACCTGCCATCAGGGTCGCTTAAGGTAGAGGATATTGTGAAAGGAAGGTACTTCTTTACAGCAATGGTTACACCTCTGGACTTGGAAGAACCATAACAGGAGTGGAACCATTGTGAGAAATAAGTGAAGGGGAGAGAAGGTACTTTACCCGCCTTAAAATGAGTTCCTTGAAGGATACCTATGTCGCAATGTAGAGATACGAGATGTTGCAGAATTTGAGACCGCTTCTGGGGAATATTCACCCCTCGTGCGTTCCAAGTAATCACAGTTATACTAGACATAGTACAATGAGAAAGAGGAGTAGAGTAAAAATATAACTCAGTAAATACAACCGATTATAACAATAACCAAGCAAATCAGTATATGCAAGACTGGGCTATTCAATCAGGCATAAGAGAACCGTGACTGAAAGTCAAGTCTAGGTGGCAAGCTTGAAAGGATTAACAAGCAGTAAATGGGAGGGGAAAAGACCGACCCTTCATAACATCAGCTAACGGTATCATCTGTTTTCTAAAAAACATAGTGTGCAATGGAAGACATTAGATAATAGTCATAATTACAGCCACTTGAAATAACTGGATCTACAAAACAGCACTTTTTACCGCAAAGAATGCAAGGAGGAGGATCTGTGTTAAAGAGGGCAAACACTGCACAAAAGAAGAAGAATACTCACTCCCCATATAGATCAGTCTGGAGAGGTAGTAACCCGCTTCCTGGCATTTTGACTTTTGGACATCCTCCAGGGGGCAGAGGAAGGAAGGTTTGGCAGAGCAGCCACATTGGTTATCTGAAGCCAAGAAGGGATCGCAGCTGGGTCCAAGTCTATATTTTCGCATATGGGCAGAATGTCTTCAGGTCGCCTGATGTATCGAGTAGTTCCCTGAATCGTGCAGGCCAAACCAAAAGGAAATAACCACCTATATGGGTAGTTTTTCGCTCAGAGTGCATCCATGAGTGGTTTCATCTGCCTCCGTTTATTGAGAGTCACTGGCGAGATGTCCTGAAATAGCGCAATAGGGTAACCCTCAAAGCAGAGATCTTTAGTACCTCTGGCCGCCTTGACAATATATTCTTTATGCTGAAAATTAAGCACCTTGCAAATAATATCTGTAGGCGGTTCCCCGTCTTTAGGCTTAGCCCTGAGTGACCTATGTGCTCTTTCCAAAATTAAATCACTGGCAGTTTCTGGAGGCAGGAGGGGTCTCAAAATAGCGTATGTAGCGTCCATGACATCTCCTGCTACTATGGTTTCAGGAACACCCTTTATACGCAAGTTATTCCGTCTACCTCGATTATCATGATCTTCTATATAAGATAACATATTATTCAGGTGTACTTGGCAAGTATGCAACGCAGACGAGGTTGCCTCTCCATGTGTCAGAAGCGCCGTTTGAGTCTCCTCCAGTTGTTTCACTCGACCACCATCTCTCTAATGTCCATTTTGATGTCAGAAAGTTCAGTAAGGACAGGCTGGAGCGCAGTTTCAACAATCTTTTGCAATTCTTTGGGGGAAGTGTGGATCTGAGAATCTGCAGCAGGAGGTTCTGTGTTATCTAGACTATCTATTTCTGAAACGTCCGGATCTACTGAACAAGAGGAAGATTTATGGGGCTTCAGAGGGTCCGGGTGGTGAGAAGATGTCTTGTTAAGGAATTTCTGCATGTCCTGTTGGCTTTTGTTGGACTTAGGATTAGTCGCCATGTCTGGTTTGCCCACTTTGACCATTTTAGGCATATACAACTGAGGCACGAGCTGTAGTTGAATAAAGCAGTGTAGGAAGCTAAGGGTCTATGTCATTAACCCCTTCAGGCTGGTCAGCCAAACATTGAAGGAAAAGAACTGCCCCCTCTATGAAGGGGAAGAAAAAGAAAAAATTGGGCCAAAGACCCTAAATGAGATCCAGAGGGGAAGGCAGTATGTCTGAAACGATGTAGCACAGACTGTAAGTAGACAGTCCAGAAAAAATTAGGACCAGGTCCTTTTGCTCAGCGTGGGCCAGGAGAGGGTACCGCTGGAACACTAGGCAGGTGAATTTGCACCTTTTGTAATCAGCGCTTGTAATGGCCGCCGAAAGGCATTCCCTTTGACTCCTGTCCCTCCTGCGGTTGACTCACCGCTCCAGAAGATGTCTCCACCAGGTAAGGACTGTGTGGGCCAGAGATGGTGTACCGGTCCTAGAAGTGCGGGAAGGTGGAAAACAGCCTTTACAGCACAGTGATCCCGGTCGGTCCCTATTCCAGCAAAGCCTAAGAGGGGCCCCTTGAGTAGCTCTAGGCAGGCAGGTATAATAATTGCGCAGTAGGCAGAACCGGGGGTCTGCAATCGCCACTCCAGGGCCGCCCAGGACCGGGAATTGAGGTTGCGGCTTTTCAGGCCTAGTAGGCCGCAAGGGTAGAGTCCGCTCCCTTCCTTCTATTCTCCCCGGTGGCGGCTCAAAACGCTTCCTCTGCTAGGTGTAAATGAGGTGCAGCCAAAAAGAGCCTGTTTAGAAGGCTGGAGCAAGGTAGATGGCCAAGGATTGCTCGACTGCCAGCGGAGCTTGCAAGATGCACGTCTGGCTCCCTCGGATGCAGGCCACACCCCTGTTGCAAACATTTTTTGAAAACTTACTATGTACAGTTTAAAAAGTAAATTTGGTATAGCTATAAAAGTAATGACCAGCAGAATCAGGCTGCCATGTCACTTTTAGTATATCATAAACACCGAAAAAACAAAACCCAAATAAAAATTGTGGCATTGTGTTTTTTCTCTTTTTCAACGCAAAATATTTTAGATTTAAAAAATTACAACATATGGCTATATGAATTGAAAACTTAAAAAAAAGTTATGACTTTTGGAAGGTGGGGAAGTAAAAATTAAAGAAAAAATTAAAATTTCCCTAAAATTGACAGCTTACATGTTATTATGCTTTAACTTGGATATTTTTACATAACCACTGAAAACGGAAAGTCTATACCATCTGATTAAAAAAATAAATTCCTAACTCTATTATAATATAGAGCAGTTGTGTTTTCTACATTTTGGAGTTCTAAAGAAAAATCTAGGGCTTTAGTCAGCAAGTGCAACTGAGCTCAGCCTTTAGATCGGGTATGGCCTCTAAGGCTTAGAATAGTTGTCTAACCAACACTGAAGTGCTAGCAGATGGCAGTGGGATTACACAGGTAATTATTTAATGCTGAGACAAAATCAGCTTCCTAATCCTTATGCAGCCCTCCCACTAGACATGTGCTGTCAACTGCTCTACCCATATGAGGAAAAAGATCTGCCACAATGTAACAAACACTGTGAACAGGTCAGACTTTTCACAGCACGACCAGAACCTTCTTCAGAGCAAAGCAACCTATAAAGAATGTTGCATTATGGGTGAGGTACAAAAGGTAAGTGCACATGCTTGTGTATATAAGATATCTAGTTCTAAGAGCTGTTAGCTGGTTATGGCACGGGGTTTTATTCCGGTCTTTGTATAATTGCAATGTGCACATTGATTGGTTATCTACACTGATTAATAGCAGCCATATAATGCAAGGATGGCAGTTTAATATGAAGTATGTGTGCTAATCCTTCATTCGGTATCATGGATTAATAATCATTTAAAATTTACGAACAGTCAGACCTGTTCCAAAAAAGTGGCAGTGAACTATGGGGGTCATTTACAAACAAATATACGCCATTGTTTGACGTATATCTGTTGCAGATTGCGTCTGGAAGGTTATTTGAGCCGCAATCTGCGAAGTTTTCCTCTTTTCTGCTGCCCACGCCAGGTCTAAAAAAGGGGGCGTCATGTGGGCAGGGAAAAGGGCGGGCGTCTCATTTATCATTTTCTACACCTGTTTTAGGCATATAAAATGGTTGAACTCTACACCAGCTAGACATGTGTAAAGTCTGCCTAAGTTATGAACCGTCAGTGCAGGAAGTATAAAGACCAGCATTGAAATTGCCTGGTCTTTATAAATGTCCTCCTATGTCTTGTACAACCTAGCATCAGTCAACACTGCTCAGCCTATACCTCAGTATAGCACAGGTTACACTGTAAAAATATGCCAGTAAATGAGCCCCAAAGCACACTGTGAAGTGGGTTACAAAAAATGTACCAGAGGGCAGGAGCAGTCTTGTTTATAGGTGAGGTGGAGAGGAGGGGTCTGACACATTGGATATTTGGTGAAAGAGGTGGTAGGCATGTAGGAGAGCTCGGAAGGAGAGGTCTTGGCACCTACTTAGCAGTTACTAGCATGCAACAGTGGAATTAGTGCAGGGGGAAATCTGTTCTAATGATACAAGCAAGGCATGCTTGCATCTCACTATTGTAAGGATGCCTGCTTTTTGTCGTTGAACAGGAACATTCTTGTTTCTATCCAGAGACCAAACACCCATACAAATCGTATACTTCTCCATGGAACGCTTTTGCTGCCATTAAGTCCAAGCTATACAATTGTCTATGAGCTAAACTGCCAGGAAACTTGCTGATACATTTCAGCAAATTATCATGACAGGAAAAGTTTGTGCTGCTGGTGTATTTAGCTCACAGGGGATTGCTGCTGCTGTCCAGGTAACCTTAGTACTGGATTATTAAAGTTCCAGATATACTCACATATATGTATTCATCAAGTTTCACGTGTGAACCATGAATTTGAAAATAGGAAGTGTATCAATTAATTCACTACATTCATACTGACTGTATATTACAGCCTAGTGAAATGTTTAACATTGCCTGTCATCAAATCTGTCCTCTACATCTTCAGACTACTTTAAACACACTTAAAACACAACCTAAAAACTGAAAATGATGCCACAAACATTACGTAACATCCGCTGATCTCAGGGGTTATCTAGTTTCCAACCTCCAAATCATGACTATCATCGGGGACGAGTGGTAGGAAGTAGATATTTGTAGAGGATGAGACAATTCATGACACCACTCTACAGAAACTGATGATGTCAAGATTTGGAGGAAACATGCCAAAAAGAACCCTCAAAACTGATTATCTTCACTACGTACAATTAAGTGTTCTTTGAGGCTGGATTTCCATGTTAATGCATTTTATGCCATTTTTCAGGCAACCCTAGGAGTGTATTCAAAAATAGGATTACATGCCCCATAATGTATGACCCACTCCTGGTTTTGGCTTAAAACACTACGTAGAATATCAATGAGGAAACCCAGCCTTAAAGGGAACCTGTCATCTTCGAAACACCCCCTGAACTAGAGTAAGTGTTGTATAGTGTAAGTGATGCTGAATCCGAATATGTAAGTTTTATCTTCATAATCACTTCCATTCTGACGCTGTTCTCCCACAAACCAGCAGTAAAATGCATTGAGGAGGACTCTTCTTGAGTCCTCTCCATTATGTGAGTGAGCACTGGAGTCCAGTGAATGCATTTTACTGCTGGTTTGTCAGAGCACAACATCAGAATGGAAGTGAGTATGAAGATAAAACTTACATATTCGGATTCAGCATCATTTACACTATACAACGCTTACTCTAGTTCAGGGGGTGTTTCGGAGATGACAGGTTCCCTTAAAGAGAACCTTTCATGGGTCCAGACTTTGCTAACAATGTAGCCCGTTATGGAGGGCATGTGGAACTGGGGTCAGAGGACTTACTAGTTTTGCAGGGCGCCGCTCCGTTCGCCCGCTGTCCCCCTGTAAAGTTCCAGCGCGCGCTATGCAAATGCATAACATCGGAACAGGGAGGAGGAGACACCAGGGATTCTCAATGGGCGTCTCCTTCTCCCTGGCTGGAGCGCTGTCCAATCGCATTGGAGAGCGGCGCCCTGCAAAACTAGTAAGTCTTCTGACCCCAGTCCCACATGCCCTCCATAACGGGCTACATTGTTAGCAAAGTCTGGACCCATGAAAGGTCCTCTTTAAACCCTTTTTTAGTTTAGCCCAAAACTGTATCCTACCTAAAGTAAGAAATGCACTCACCTGCTCCCTGTCACTCAGCTAAGAGGTCCTTCCAGTCCCCGGCCTGTAAACTTTTTGAGGGTCATAGGCACCGCTACAGACTTACACTCCTCTCAGCAGTAATATCCCCAAGTGGAACATCTGACCCCGTCTGGAATTTTAAAGGCTGGGGATTGACTGGAAGGATCACTGATTGGAGCCCTGGAGCTGGAACTGAGTGGTGGATGTTATACATATGGCCCAGATTTACTAATGTATCTGTCTAACAAGTGGCGTAATTATGGCATAAGTAGGAATTCTCCAATTTTTTAACTCACACGAAAAGGGTGTATAGCTTACTGGGATGTGTGGCTTCACAGGTAAGATTCAATGTTTTATGCCAAAACTGCCCCATGATCCAAGAGTAAAATTCTGTCACAAAGAAAGCCAACCAATAGTTGGAATAAAGGGGGTCATTTATCAAACTGGTGTAAAGCAGAACTGGCTTAGTTGCCCATAGCAACTATTCAGATTCTACCTTTCATTTTGAACAGCTCCTTTGGAAATTGAAAGGAGGAATATGATTGGTTGCTATGGGCAACTAAGCCAGTTCTACTTTACACTAGTTTGATAAATAACTCCCAAAGTGTCCATTCCTGCATCACATTTATCATACAGCCTGAACCCTTGTAATCAATCTGGTGCCATCTATAATATTAGTAAATCTGACCTACAGTATTTTAAAAATGGTGTTTTTTATCCGCACTACTAGGCTGACACTTCCTGTTCTGTATAGATCACATCTCAGCAGACATCTCACTACTATCACAGGCAGGATTACAATAGAATGCGGCACCTGTATCATAAAAGGCTGGAAGCAGGATACATCATTGATATTAGATGATATAGAGAGCTTACTTCCTCCCCTCCCTGCACAGGTCACAAAACACGCGCAGGACACTCCACTGTAAAATGTAACTACTATATTGATATGTCCATGTGGATGCTGTTAAGCATATGTCTGCTGTAAACAGCGGAAAAGCAGTTTAGGCAAGATGGCTGCCCCAATAATTACAAAAAATAGAGTTGTAATTACAGAAAAATGTACAATCGTATATTAAAGAAAAACTGATTAGAGAGAAAAATATGGAACAGTATCTGGTTTTAATTAAAAAAAATGAGGCGATACATTCACTTTAAGGATATGTTCCACATACACATAAAACTAGACAAAAAAATCTATAAAGACATGCAAAGACATGTAAAGACAAAACAATAAGATGAAAACTTGTGTAAGATGTTCATTATTATGACTACATAATTACATTAAATAATAAACCCATTGCACCTTTGGTTTATATTTCTAGGGTTTGTTGTCACTGGCAGAAGAATTAAGAAAAGTGGAAGATCTGGATGAAAATGCAATTAGAATAATATTATTAGGACTGGACAATGCTGGCAAGACAACAATCTTGACCCGCCTTGCCTTGGAGGAAATCAGCAATATAACTCCAACACAGGTACGTTCATGACATTATTTGACATCAGAAACACTTTAAAAGGAAATGTACATAGAAATCAAATCCATTATAAAAAAATCCTAAAAATGTTCCTCTTGGTTTCAGGAGAAAAAAAATATATAAATGTACCAATGTTTCAAAAGCAAAATTATTCTACAGAAGGACAGGTGTAGGTCAACATATTATGGTCTCTGGTTGGCAGTTTTTGTAGCAAACTCTGAGATAAAATAACCTGTTTCATCTGTGAATAAAGAGGAAAAGTGCAGAGATTGAATTTACTCCTGCTGCAGGGCCACATATAAGCAGATTTCTATTATAACTATTATAATTACTATATAAGATTACATTTTTATTTTAAAAATTATTTCTTCAGTAGTCATTATTCATTGGACAGTACTAGTACTTGCAATTCTGTAATGCATAAATCAAAACCTACATTGCTTGCTTAGTAGAAATTAGTGAGGAGCAGGTTCCTGGGCAGATATGACTATGTAAATAATATTAATAGCAATAGGCAATTGATATGAATTGCACCGTAGCACTTGGGACTGAGCATTGGTGCATTAGACTGCTGTCAGTACTAGAATGTTCTTTACTAGGTAACTAAATGTTAAGGAGACTAATTAGGAGGAGAGTCAGGATAATGGCAATAGACTTAACTCCTGCCTGAGTGTTTCTTCAAGCTATGTGTATTTTCTATATATTTAGCCATCTTAGCTCTAAAGCACAAAAGTATCTACGGGCTTACTGAATAGGATTAATGGAATAATCACACTAAAACGCATTATTCCAACAACTACTGCACTAAGTATATTTATTTATATAACATGGCTGCCTGTCTCTAGGTGATGTAAAGCATGACTGCCTGTCTCTAGGAGATGTTTAACATGGCTGTCTGTCCTTAGGTGATGTATGAGAGGACTGCATGTCTCTAGGTGATGTATAACATGGCTGTCTATGGCTAGGAGATGTACAACATTGCTTTTTCTTTCTTTCTGTACGTACAAATAATTCTGCTCCTAAAATACTACTTCTAAGTTCTAACTAGTTTTTACCCGATATTGTTTTCTTTGTTGTGTAGGGTTTCAATATCAAAAGTGTACAATCACAAGGTTTGAGGTTGTCTGTCTGGGACATTGGAGGTCAAAGAACAATTCGTTCCCATTGGAAGAAATACCTTGGAAACACAGACTTATTGGTAAGATAATTATCTAACATGTACATAAACAATGTCAAGGACTTGATGTTTAACCCCCTCCCACCTTGGTACAATCTCCAAGCACTATGATCACAGTGTATAGCTACCTCTACGCAGCAAGAGCCAGGCTCACAAAGGCATCACAAGTCCCCCATAATGCCTTGGTTATTTGAAAACATAACATGTAAACGTAAAAATAGAATAAATGCAATTATAAGTTTTAAAAATAAAGTAATAAAATATAGGAAAAAATAATCATAATAATGACCTAAAAATGACATATCCACTGGAGAGGTTATCAGTGTCTGATTGGTGGGGGTATGACATCTGACACCCCCACCAATCAGCTGTTCTCTGCAGCTGCTGAGACTAAAACTTTGAACAGAACCAGAAGCACAGCTTCATTCAACGTGTAGTAGCCGTACTGGGTTACTGCAGCTCAGCTACCATTCAAGTGAATGGGAGCTACCTTAAAATGGCAAGGCCAGGAACAACTGATTAGTGTGGTGTCAGACCCCCAAGATCAGATATTGGCAGTCTATCCTGAGGATAGGTCATCAATATTTGGAACTCGGAAACACTTTTAAACTTTACAGCACATACATTTTTATGCATGACACAAAAAATTTATTTTTTTACTCACGTATATAGCAGTGACATATTCTGCAGCGCTATACAGACTTTATCATTGTTTTCTGTCTCTAATGGAGCTCACAATCTAAGTTCCCTATCAGTATGTCCTTAGAGTGTGGGAGGAAACCTGAGTACTCGAAGGAAACCCACACAAACACGGGAGAACATACAAACTCCATGCAGATGTTGTTGGATTCAAACCTATTGAGCCATCTTGCTGCCCATATTAACTAAATGCTTCTTTATACAATATGTGCCACATGCCCCGGAGGAGCCGATGCTCCCTAGGGCCAGGGCAATGATAAGAGGAAGCACCCTTTCTTCCATCGAAGCATAGCCTGATGTCGGGGCTCCTGCCTGGTGGTAGTTAGGGTGCCTTTGATGTTGTGGGTATGATGTGGATGCAAGGCAGGTGATGTAAGTGCTGTGGTTGGTGCCTGGTATTGGAGTCAGTAACCAGGCCAGTTGTAGGGAAATAGACAAGTCTCTCTTTACTAAGTTCCAGAATGGGAGTTGTAGTACATCTAACAGTATCAAAATACAAATAATTGACAGCGCAAATCTTCCCTGAGAGCAATGCATGGATATAGGGCAGGATGGGGATTGTAGTATTCCTTACCTCTGTCTCTCTCTGCAGAATCTATAGCTAGCAATATTATTCTTGCAATGGTGAATGTAATTCCCAGCTGAGGAGTACAGGATTAAGATGCGGTGTGCCAGACTGTGCCCAAGTGTGAAGGTGGTTTTTACAATGTCCCTCTCACTGCAGTAAAGTCTCTTAGCCTTAAACAGCAAATACCTTACTGAATGGCTCCAATGCTCGGCCATGCAGATTCTGAATCTTCTAGTTCTTCCTCTCTCTTTTCTGGAATATTGTGATGTAGAGGTGGTTTTCTCTCTGGAGATCTCTCAGAGATAGTGGATCTCTGGAGTTAAGGCCTAGTTATCTTAGGAATGAGGACATGTAGCTCCTCTCACTTCCTACAGTAGCACACTACACTGAGCTAGGAGCAGATCTAAGTCCAAGACCGAATTTCCTACACAGCGGCAGAGTGAGGATTATTAACCCCAACCAATCCATACAGATATGCTCATGTATTAGAAGGCATTAACATATTAAACAAGTAACTTATTCTGGGGTACTGCATATGTATGATAAAAGGTTCCAAAAATCCCCCTCAAATGCTAAAAACAAGAATCAGAAGAGAATTAAGGAAATGTTATGACTGCGGGAATGTTGTGAGGCAAGCACAGAAAAATAACTGCGTCTTTAACATGTACCTCCACTAAAGATCAACTCCCTCCTGACCCGTTCCACACCTAATGTCAAAAGAACTGCAGAGCTGAAGCGGAGGTACACAATAAGGTGTTAAATAACGTCATTGAATCATAGTGACATAAAGCTGTCAGCATGATCCTGTATCATTAACATCATGCAGAGGTATATAGCATTATAAATCACTATAAAGCCATGCACTCCTGCAAGTCCGGAATAGAGGATCAGGCTCACATACAGAGCGTGATTCCCACAATGGACTGGCTTTTGTGAAACAGCCCTTAAGCTGCAATCAGTTTGGTGTTGGCTAGAATAGGGTGTGGAGTATAACAAATCTCCCCATTCTTCTCAGTAACACCGCCCACAGAGGTATGGCCATTTCTTGTCAGACTTTATAGCAAAGGCAGGGACGTAACCAGAGGTCGTCAATGCAGTAGCAGTCTGGATACAGCAAGCTGAGGGAGATGGAATACAAAGAGTAAAACCAGGTAACAAGAGTGGAGCCACCAAAACCAAGCAATAAATCAGGACAGGATAATTTGGGAACAAGATCAGCTAAAGGTCCCTTTATGTTGGACGACAGAGCAGCAGATTGCCAAGAAGGAAGTAGGGAGCTGAGGCCAATGTTGATAGGCAGCTGGACCTGTAGCCGCTAAGAGGGACTCTGTTGGAACCGGCTGAGGTAACATGCTACTTGAAGCACCTGTATACACTACTATATTGTTATTTCTCTCTTCTAGATCTATGTTGTTGACAGTGCAGATCGTAAACGATTTGAAGAAACAGGGCAGGTATGTTTCTACTGGGGTCATAAATGACTGAAACCAATTTTGGAGGTAACTGACTCCCTCTAAATGATTAATTAATTTAAAGTAAGCATACCACCATGTAGGATAAGTGCCCAAAACCATAACCATGCATTTCTTTTGGAAATCTAGCCCTCTAATCTGGGGGAATTCTTCTTTTCATTCTTATGCAAATAAGCTTTCTGGTGCACCAAGGAAGGGGCTTCTTGGTTTGTTGCACCATCCATCACTTTGCCAGTAATGCTGCTGAGCACCTCCCCGTTGTTTTATTGATAGTCCCCAGAGCCAGTAGAGATAACGCAAGGGGACCCAGGTGCACCAAACTGAAAAATGTATTTGCATAATTATAAAATAAGGCATTTCCTAGGATTAGAGAACTGGATTTTTACAAGAAGTATAAGGTTATGTTTCAGGGTACCTACCCTACATCATGGCACGCTTACTTTGAAACTGATTTTGGTGGGGATAGACTCCCTTTAAGCTACTATGTACAAGTTAGCACAGACTGAAAAACACTGTATGTAATAGACCATTAAACGCATGTCTGCTTAGGCTACTTTCACACTAGCGTCAGCACGGATCCGGCACCTAAAGGGTGCCAACGGATCCGTGCTAACGCTATACATGTGTGGAGCCGGAGAAGCGCTCCGGCCCCACACATGACACACATTGAAACAAGACACAGACATACAGACATACATACAAACATACATACATACATACATACTCACATACTCCAGGGACGCCGGCAGAACGTCTTCACGCGCCTCCTGCGCGCAGTGATGACGATTCCCGACAGCGCCCTCTGCTGGGCACAGTGGGGAAACATCATAGCTGCGCGCAGGAGGCGCGTGAAGAAATGCTGCCGGCGTCCCTGGAGTATGTGAGTATGTATGTGTGTCTGTATGTTTGTATGTATGTCTGTATGTATGTATCTATGTATGTAAGACGGATCCGGAATGACCCCCCATTGTAAATCAATGGAGGACAGATCCGGATTACTGGTGTGTCCACACCAAACAGATCCGTCCCCATTGACTTGTATTGGGGGTCATTCTGGATCCGTCTTGGTGCGGATGCCTGGACCGGAGAGAAAACCGCAGCATGTTGCGGTTTGTTCTCCGGTCTGAAGACGGAACGGAATGCTTTCAGGAGCATTCCGTTGTCTTCAGTTCAGTTTTGTCCCCATTGACAATGAATGGGGACAAAACTGAAGCGTTTTTTTCCGGTATTGAGCCCCTATAACGGAACTCAATACCGGAATTTAAAAATGCTAATTTGAAAGTAGCCTTAGCTGAAGGGTGCATAAAAATGTCAACGTCCTGAGGACGACAGTCATATATAATTGGCAGGTGATTTTTATGTCATGTCCAGTTAGTGCAGTTTCAATGCATTTTTTGTGGTCCTTTTGCACAGCATGACTCCAGTGAGCCACATCTGTTTGATATTGGATCATTAAAAATTAGATGAATCGGATGAATGGAACTGATTTTCAGTCCCAGAAATTTCCACAAAATCCAGTGTGTGAAGGCACCCATCGATTTTTTTCATCTCCACATTTCAAAAGCTGTAACTTTTTTATTTTTCCACCAACATAGCTGTATTGGGGGCTTGTTGTATCTGGGGCAAGTTGTATTTTTTAAATGGCACCATTTTGTGGTAAATCTGTTGAATTGTAAAACTGTACAACATTTTTTGGAAGCAACAGTGTGAAAAAACAAAGCAAATCTGCAATTGCTTTTAGTGTTTTGCTTTTATGGTTTCACTGCGCGGGAAAGATGACATTTTAACTTTATTCTTTGGATCAGTATGATTTTGGATTTATCTACTACTTCACTACTGCTCTTTTTTAAGAAAAAAAAGTTTGCTTTTTATCGCCATATGCTGACACTCAAAACATTTTTATTTCTGCCAGCAGAGCTGTGATTTTTTTGGCAGAGTGAACTGTAGTTTTTATTTTTATCATTTTGGGATAAATGGGAACTTTTGATCATTTTTTATCCAATTTAGGCCGCATTCAGACGGCCGTAGTATTGCGGATCCGCAATACCACGGATGCCGCCCGGTGTGTGTTCCGCAATTTGCGGAACACACGGCTGGTTGCCCCGTTCAAAATGCCTATTGTCCGCTGTTGCGGACAAGAATAGGACATGTTCTATTTTTTTGTGCGGAGCCGGCTCCGTTCTCTTTGAAGTGAATGGGGCTGCATCTATTCTGCAAAATTGCGGAATAGATGCGGACCCATTCACACGGTTGTATGACTGGGCCCTTATGAGGAGGCTAGGTGACAAAAAAAGACCATTCTGGCAATTTTTTTGTTACAGGTATTCAGGATCTTTGCCAAATTAATCTGAATCTTTTCTTATAAAAATATATTAATCTGCTCACGTCCTCCTGCTCTATAACATGCTCCCTGCAGATTAGAGCCCCGTTTCAATGTGACAGTTTCCCTTTAAAGTGAATGTCATCAAAAAATGACTTATTGTTCAAATCAAGTTTTAATGTTAAAGATATTGGTATTTAAAAATATATATATATTTTTAATTCTCAATGTCACCATTAATGTTTTAAAAAATAACCTAAAATACTGCAGTTTCACACTGGACACTAAAGGCTGTATTAGACAGCCCGATTTAACAGGCGATTGTCGGGAAAAAAGCGTTCCTTGCAATAGTCTGCTCGCTAGTGGAGGAGACTGCTGCTATTACATGCAATCGTTATACCCTCGCTCTTCCCTATACTGAATCATTGTTTGCCAGCAACAGATTGTGATTAAACACCATGATCTGCCGCCTGCAAATGATGATTTTTTAACGGGTCAAAAGATTTGGAATGCCCGATGAACAAGCTCATTCATCGGGCAATTAGCGGCAATATTAGACTGCCAGATGATCGCTCGTTAGCGATCATTTGCAGAAAAGTCAGCGGGTGTAATACAGGCTTAACCCCAATAAAAAGCACCAGTTCTTGATCTGTACAGATCACTTTTTATTATTACAGGCAGAATTACAATGACAGATAACATCTCTGTATAGATAACGTAGGCTCCACCATTCACAATAGGTGATATTAAAGCATATCTTCTCCCTCCTGACCTCTGCACAGGTCACAGAGCATGCCTAGAAAACTCTCCCATAGAAATCAATGAGTCCCCTCTAGATTGTTGTGTCTATGGCCCACGGTGGCTGCTGTAAAGCATCTCTCTAAATGCTGTTAACAACAGCTCAGGGGAGATGACAGCGCTCATAATCGTGTTCTGGAAATAGGATTAATAAAATGTGTGTCACTATCTGGTTTTAACTGGCATTACAAAATTATAGGTGACACATTCCCTTTAAGCTTACAGATGATGATGTGGTAACTACTCTTTATATTTAGGAGCTGGCAGAACTGATAGAAGAGGACAGTCTACTTGGTGTTCCCCTTTTGGTTTTTGCTAATAAACAAGACTTATTGACTGCTGCTCCTGCCGCTGACATTGCTGCTGGACTCAACCTGCACACCTACCGAGACCGTACGTGGCAGATCCAAGCCTGTTCTGCACTCTCAGGAGAAGGGATTCAGGTAATGTCCTGCTACTAGAACCCGCAGCAATCACTTGTTTGGAGAACAGGGATCCCCGACACTTCTTCAGAAACCCTGGCTGGAGAAGACAAAGTGGAGAACAGGCACCTTTCCAAGTCTGCCATAGATTTCAATATAAAGTTCAATCACTTAATCTCTTCTACTAGTCGGCTTGGTAAATGGGGGTCAGGGGACCCGTTCTCCCAGTAAGTGGGGCCCCATCTATCAGATCATCATAGCATATCTGCCATGAATAAGAAAAGCCGGAATACCCCTTTAATTTAGCAGGCTGGTTAAAATGCAGTCTTTATGTATCCTAAAATACAATTGTGTCTCCTATCTTTTCAGGATGGAATGAATTGGATATGTAAAAACATCACTACAAAGAAAAAATGAAATGGCTACTTCATACAATCCAAAGCTAAATCGACTTATCATAAAATTATAATAACAAGCTATATGGATACAGGATGAGGGTGTGCATATTATTGGTCATGCAAAATCAATAAAGAAGTGACAACTGTGCCCACTGTACCTTACAACCCACATCTGTCCATGTCCCTCATAAACCTGTTCAGCTAGTGCTAAAGAGAAGCACTATACTAATGCTTCTCAAACTCTGGGGCGTCCCCAGTTGTTGGTGAGGTCCGGCTGGGTGGTACAAATGCCCCAGGCTCAGAAGACACGTTTTAAGAAAGATTGAGGTAACTTTTAAAAATGTTGGCACGACCTAGGCATCATGTTCTGGCTTGCTGATGCTCAGGAGAAAAAGGCTGAGAAGCTGTGCTTTAGATACAACAATATAATGATTTCATATAATTGGAAGTCATTGAAGTGGTTGTCCAACCAAAACGAGTCACTTATCTTCCCACTGATCCAGTATCATGGCTTCTATCACTTCCAGAAGAGAACTGGAAGCATTAACTAACCCAGTGGTCACGAGTACAGGAACAACACGTCACTGAAGAGGCTCAGCGGAGAGGTGCCATTCTTCATTCACTGCAGTGGTCGTGTGGGTGGTAACAGCATGTCAGCACTTCCACTTACCTTCCAGGCAGGGAAGGGAGCAGCAGTGCTGGATCTGCAGGACCTTCAGAACATTCATTTTAAAAGTTCCAAATTTTATTACTTAAACTTTTTTTTTGTATAAAATCCTGAGCTAATTAATACCATACTGCCACATACCATAAAAGCCACAACAAAACAATTGGTACTATAATTTTAAAGGAATTGTCCACGATTGTGATCTTGATGGCCTATCCTTAGAATAGGCCATCAATATCTGATCTCAATATCTAATCGCACCCCCACCGATCAGCTGCTGTGCAGTAGCTCTGTCCATTGTGTAGAGCTTGTGACTGCAGTGCTGCTCCAATTCACCTCAGTGAGAGTGGCACTGCAGTAACCAGCTAGTTCACTAAACAATGGATGGAGCTTTGTAGCTCTGGTGCCTACTTTCAGTGCTGGGGAACAGTGGATTTATGGGGATGCGGGGTGTCGGACCCTGTCTGATCAGATATTGTTGGCCTATCCCTAATCCAGGACAATTCCTTTAAGCTAAGCTATTTGGTCATGAAATGAGAAGTTGCTTTAGAATATAAACCATCAGGCTCTTAGAATGGGATTAGATACAATCTCAGGCAGATATGATAATGGAGATATTTAATCAGTCCTCATTATTAGTCAATAGGCAATAATGGTGGGTTGCCATCATTTTTAGCTGTCCTACTTATGGGTGACCTAAGACACAGTCAATGACAAAAGCACCCAGTGGATCCCTTTGTGGAGATCCACTATTGTTACTCAATGACTAGAACAATGTGTGGCATACATTCTCATATAATACTAGAACTTCCAGAACGTGGAGAGGAAGTTGGTAGCAGGGCCTCAGCTCTGGAATATGAACCAACAGTAAAAATAAAGAGAAGCTAATGTTGCACACAGTACTCACTTCCTCACTCATCCACCTTTTCATCACCAAGGCTGAGAGAGCTCCCCTCTTGTTCTTGTTTAGAACCCAGGAGCAATGTTGTGTCCTACAAGCACATGAACGCTGAAGCTAATCCCTGACCCCAGCGTGACTGCAGGTCATGCACAGTAGATACTGGTATTAACACTACGTCCTGTGACTGGCTACAGTGGTCCTGTACCAGCACTGGTGCCCATACACTAGGTATGGAAACAATGGACAGCGGCTATTTTCATACCAATGTAGTGGTCTCATGATTTTACGATGTGACCGCTGCATAGGGTGTCCAAGGCTGTCTCCTCTTCTGTGCAGGTGCTGAACGAGTCCAGTTCATGTGCAGAATGCATTTAGCTAATATTCAGCCCCTGCAGATAAGTGGAGGCAGCCTGGGACAGCTGAAGCAGCAGTCACATCAGTAAATAATATGAATGTCACTATAGGAGATTCTATAGATACACCTTAAGGTTATTGTTTAAACTAAATTTTATCTTACCTGAAGTTTTTTCTTTTGAAGAATTTTGTGTTTCATTTTTAATTGCGTTCTTCAGTGCCCTCAGACTAGGCAAATTCAGTGCAAGAAACAAAAAAATCCATTTCCCCTTTATTAATAAACCATGTGGTGTTATGTGATAATCCTCTATTTATCCTGATTAGACAATCTAAGACCGGCCAAAATGGCTTGTGTATATGGATAAGACTAAATAAAATCAGGTCCAGTTCACGCATTGTTAGATACCAGACCTAACAATAGTAATGTTTTATTCTTAGGCTACTTTCACACTTGCGTTTTATAATTCCGGTATTGAGCTCCGTCATAGGGGCTCAATACCGGAATAAAATGCTTCAGTTTTGTCCCCATTCATTGTCAATGGGGACAAAACTGAACGGAAGACAACAGAATGCTACTAAAAGCATTCTGTTCCGTCTTCAGACCGGAAAGCGAACCGCAACATGCTGCTGTTGGCTCTCCGGTCTGGGCATCCGCAGTAAGACGGATCCGGAATGACCCCCAATGCAAGTCAATGGGAACAGATCCGTTCAGTGTGACACACTCAGTAAACGTTCATGACGGATCCGTCCACAGCACACCACACATGACAGACACATACACACAGACATACACACAGACATACATACATGCTCCCAGCAGCTCCGCACATTGAAGGAGGAGGAGGACTACACGCACATAGGAAGATTCTCCCTCCAGCAGAGGGCGCTGTGGGGAATCTTCCTATGTGCGCGCGGCGCGCCGTCCTCCTCCTACTGTGCTGTGCGGAGCATGCTGGGAGCATGTATGTATGTATGTGTATGTCTATGTGTGTGTGTGTGTATGTGTATGTGACACGTGTGGGGCCAGAGCGCTGCTCCGACTCCTCACGTGTACTTGCGGAAACACGGATCCGGTGGCACCCTTCACCTGCCGGATCCGTGCTGCCGCTAATGTGAAAGAGGCCTAACACAAGGACGGATCCCCCCTTACGAGTTACCAATTTAACACAGTACTAAAGAAATATTTATTTCAACTGAGTTTACAAAATTCTAACATCTCGGCTCATTCATTGAGGATCGGCACTGCCACTCTTGCATCACAAATGGACTGGATGAGGCTGGGTTAAAAAGGTTGAGTAGATGGACTTCCAAGAGATACAAACTGTATGTTAGACCAGATCTGTTACTTTAACGGCTTTATTTTGTAGGTTAAAAGCCCAATTGTATGGATTTTGGGAACTTCTCATATTTTTTAGGCTGGATAGAGAGCATCTTTTAGGTTATTCGCTGAATCTGGGATTCCACCAAAATGAATGTAGAATATTTTGGGAAGGTATTTATCTAAGGGCTGCTAACATAATCGGACACTGGACAGAGCTTTCACTAATTTAGCCAAACCAGATATAATGATTTTACACTTGGGGGATGACCATATAAGCAAAATGTCAAAATTAGCATATGTCGATTGCACCTCCTCTTCTCTTTTTCAGAAGTTACACCCAGTTATACCCAGATTGGTTTTGCATAACCAACAATTTGCTTACAGGGAGAATATCCGTAAAAGAATCAATAGAGATATGGTCAAGGTATTACGTTCCATCGGTAGTTTTTCCCACAGACACATTGATGTTGAAGGATGTCTGATGAGTCTGCATAATGAGGACGCCATCCATCTATCAGATGTGGGATATGACATATTTAGGGCTCATCCAGACGACCATATTAATAGGTCCGCATTGCGGAACGGAACCCGTTTGCGGAACAGGTGCGGACCCATTCTTTTCAATGGGGCCACAAAACATGGTGCTGTAGTTCCATTCTGTAGCCCCGCAAGAAAGATAGAATATGTCCTATTCTTGTCCGCAATCGCTGGCGATGTGCGGACTGCAAAATGCGGAACACACACAGCCAGTATCTGTGTTTTGTGGATCCACAATTTGCGGACCACAAAACACTGCAGCCATCAAAATGAGCCCTGAATGTGGGACTGTAGAACACAATTGATATAGGTTTGTAATGTTTATTTAAACCATATAGTTACGCTGTATGGCGTTGTTTGGGGTAAGTCACCCAGACATGGCTGGGTGGGCGTTTCATTTTTAGTTGGTTAGATTATTGGAGAATTTTAAAAAATTGGTTTATTGGTCATGGTTAAAGAAAACACATTTTATTTGTTAATTTAAACATTGAGGCCTTTTATTCACCATTATTAAATTAATGAACTAATTCATATTAAGGGGGTTTTCCGGAGTTTACTACTGATGACCTATCCTCAGGATAGTATCCACAACGGCAGCATCTCCACAAAAGCATATTTATTCTTCAAAAAGTCATCAGAACATGTGTAAAAATTGCTCCCCCATGTGGTGATCGGGGGAGTTGTTGGTTCTTTGTGATACCCTCAGACCCTTTCAAGGATCTGTCGCTATTACAGCAGTATTTCCGATGGAGACCTGCAGGTGGCACATAGGAACACAATTGATTGCAGTCATTGCAATCTATGGGACAAGTGATCTCACATTAGTTTACTTAACCCTTTGGATACCAGAGGTTTTTTCGGTTTTGCGTTTTCATTTTACTTCCCTATTTTCCATGAGCCATAACTTTTTTATATTTTCGTTCACATAGCTGCATGAGGGCTTATTTTTTGCGGGACAAGTTGTACTTTCGAATGCCGCCATTAATTATGGCATAAAATTTAGTGGGAAGCAGTAAAAAAATTCCAAATGGGGTGGAATTGGAAAAAAAACGCAATTCCTCCACTGTTTTATGGATTTTGCTTCCACGGCGTTCTGTTTGCAGCAAAGCTGACCCATGCCCTTCATTCTCTGGCTCAGTACAATTACAAGAATACCCCATATGTATAGGTTTGTTATGTTTAAATAGTGTAAAAATAAATTTAAACTTTGAAAAAAAAATTTTTCTTACATCGTCATATTCTGACCCCCATAACAATCCATAGTTTTTATTGATACCATTTTGGAGTGTGTGTGACTTTTTGATTACATTTTATTACATTTTTTTTAGTAAGAGAAGTAATGAAAAATGGCAAATCGCCCATTTTGACCCTATTTTCCATTACGCAATTCACCGTATTGGAAATTTTTTTTAATACTTATAAAGTATGGGTGTTTTCGGTCATGGTGATACCCATGATGTTTATATTTATTGTTATTTAGGTATTTATTTTTTAATTATACGGAAAGGGGGGTGATTTTAACTTTTATGTTTTATTTTTTATATATCTTTTAACTTTTTTAATGTTTTGTGATTATTTTAAGGCTCATATATGTGCATATAGATAATGTTTTTTAATTTTTCTTTTTGAACTATCAGGTATTTTTAAAACTCCATTTTAACCCCTTCGCGACATGTACATGTACGGCGCTGGGGCGATGCGGGCACATGGCGCCCGCTCGCGGGTGCGGCGGGCGTCATGGCCGGCAAGTCTCTGCTGTTTCTAACAGCAGAGACTTGCTGCTACCTACTGTGTCGGCGGCGTCTTCCGGGGTGACTAGATGCCGTGATCACACGTGATCACGGCATCTAGTTGCGTCTAAACCCGGAAGCGTTCGCTTCCGGGTGGTGTACAGACACCCCGTGTGGCCAATCGGGGTGTCTGTACACCATATGAAAACTGTAATCCTCGCTGGTGAGGATTACAGTTTTCAAAGTGCAATTCTTATTCTGGCCACTAGATGGCAGGCCAGGATAAGAAATGAGCAATTCATGGATTTCTGAGTCTATAAAACCCAGAATTGCTCATAAAGAAAAAAAAAAAGCCACAATTTATAAGCCCATATTTGAGCTTTCTAATAGTAAAAAAAAATTAAAAAAAAATGTTAAAAAATATATAAAAAATAAAAAAGATGTAAAAGTTCAAATCACCCCCCTTTCCGTATAAGTAAAAAATAAATACCTAAATAACAATAAATATAGACATCATGGGTATCACCGTGACCGAAAACACCCGTACTTTTAAAATATAAAAAAAAAAATTCCAATACGGCGAATTGTGTGGCGGAAAAAAGCGTCCAAATGGCGATTTGCCGTTTTTTGTCGCTTTTTTTTTCTAAAAGAAATTAAATAAAAAGTGATCAAAAAGTCATACACACCCCAGAATGGTATCAATAAAAACTTCAGATCGTCCCGCAAAAAATGAGCCCCAATACAGCTCTGTACACATAAATACCAAAAAGTTATAGGGGTCAAGATTTGACAAGGGAAAAAAAAAAAAAAAAAAGGGCAACTTTCTAATTATTTTATCACTATGAAAACGCAGGAAAAACTATACATATTAGGTATTGCCGGATTCGTACTGACCAGTAGAATGAAAGTAACGGATCAGTTTTAATGCACATCGAACGCTGTAAATAAGAAACCCGTAGAACTGTAGCGGAATAGCGTTTTCTTTGCAATTTCACCCGGTTTGGAATTTTTTTCCCGCTTCCCACTACACCGTATGCAATATTAAGTGGTGGCGTTGGAAAGTACAACTTGTCCCGCAAAAAACAAGCCCTCATACAGCTATGTGAACAGAAAAATAAAAGAGTTATGGCTGTTTGAAGGCAGGGAGCGCAAAACGAAAATGCAGAACCGAAAAAAGCTCCGGGCGCGAAGGGGTTAAGGGGCTTTTGCTCATTTCTTATCCTCACATTGCAGATTGAACACTGTAAGACTCATCAGCTTTCAGATCGAGTGCAGATGCCCCCATTTAGCGCTATTAGATGCCGTGATCTCACGTGATCACAGCATTTAATGCCTTTAACCCCTTCCCGCCCAGCGCCGTACATGTACGGCGCAGCGGGACGTGACTTACCGCCCAGCGCCGTACATGTACGGCGCGGCATACACCCGGTCCCCAGGCGAAATCGCCGGGGGACCGGGGTATCATGGCTGCACTGCCCGGCAGGCAGCCATGTTAGCTAAGGGCAGGGGGCGGTATTTCCATCCCCCTGCAGCTCCGGTGGCTGCGATTGGCCGGATTCCATAGGCCAGCCCATCGCAGCTCCCGGAAGCCACCGGAGCTGCAGAGGAAGCAGGGGCCGGTCATTTGAAGGTGACAGGTGCTGAACAAGTCAGCACCTGTCCTCCCAGAGGTCAGGCAGGGGACTCCACTGTTTTGGGTCCCATGGCAGCGCTACAGCTGCACAGGAAGAGGCTGAACCTTCCTGCATGCAGCCATTCTAGCTGGAGACTGCATGCTGGAAGGTTCTGTCCTTTTCTGTGTGCTGTTGTCTTGCTGGGACTTGTGGTTCACCACCACTTCTTTCTGATTTTTGGCTGCTGAAAAAAAAAGAAGAAAAGAAGAAGAACAGAAGAAGAAAAGAAGAAGTTACAGATCCCTAACCCACTCTCCGTCC
>ONZH01010555.1:0-21377 GCA_900303285.1 Rhinella marina
GCAGAGAGTTGACCCCCTCCTTCCTATCACATGTGCCAGGTTAAACGCTGCCACGCTGTGTTAGAGTTAATCTGTCTTGGCAACACCTGCCACACAGTCCAGTACTTGCTGCATCATATCAAGCAGATAATAGCACGCTGGCTGTCTCCCCGCCAGCTGGAAGTGGGCAAGGTCGTGAGTGACAACGGGACAAATATAGTGGCAGCGCTGAACTTGGGGCAATTCACGCATTGCTCCCCGTATGGCACATGTCCTAAATCTAGTGGTTCAGAGATTTCTCAAGACATTTACTGGCCTGCGTACAGTGCTGGCAAAGTCACGGAAACTTTGCACTCATTTGAGTCACTCTTATGTGTCCCGCAACGCTCTGCTGGACTTGCAGCAGCAAAACGGTCTTCCGTCACACCGGTTGATAGGTGACGTGGAATTCGGTGGAATTCCACGCATCACATGTTGCAACGGCATCTTGAGCATGCGGAGAGCAGTGGATGACTTTGTCCGTCAGCAGCCAGAATCGTCGACCATAGATAGCAGGTGTGGCTTAGATTTCCGTCAGTGGAGGCTGGTCCGAGATGCCTGCACTGTGTGAAGCCCTTAGAAGAAGCCACTAAATTGGTCAGCCAGGACAGCTGCAGTGTGAACGCCATTGTTTTCACTAATATTTGTCATTGAAAAAGACACTGTCGCTCATGCAGCAGGGGGCAATGGGGAAGGAAATCCTGGACATCTCTCTGGCACAGCCAATGCTTCAGTTTTGGGAAGCCCCAATGACAAAAGTTCCATGGAGGGTGCAGGAGGAGGATGAGGATGAGGAGCTTCAGCTAGAGGAGGGGGAGGAGGAGGAGTTTGATGATGCCCAGGAGGAGGAGGAGACACAGTTGGAGGGAGCTGGAGGATGACGATGACGCCTTCAGGGACACTGAAGTGTCTCAGAGAGAGGCCTGAGATGAAAAACTGGCTTCCTCGGACACGCTGGCCAGGATGGCGAGCTGTAATGCTCACATACTTATGGAGTGACAGGCAATATCCTAAAAATAAGGCAGACTGACAAATACTGGCTTGCGATGCTTCTGGACCCCACAGTATCACTCCAACATGGGGGGATGGTTTTCCTCCCCAGGAAAGGGGAGGAGAAATTAGCTTCATTGCGGGAGGAAGCAATGTACTAACCTGGCCAACAGCTTTCAGCCAGCCCCAGCCTGCTGCCAGCGTCTCTTTGAAAGGGAGGTCCGGCAGAGTCACCACCTCCTGCCACAACCAGCAGCAAGCCAGTAAAGCCTCATGAGTATGATGCAACAATTTTTTTCAGCCTCCCCAACAGCCGCAGCCAAGTGAGCAGGCCAGACCACCCACCTCAACGAACAGGTTAAGGCTTACCTGCAGTCTGGCTCGTACAGCCTCTTCTCAGACCCACTGGACTTCTGGGCAGCCAGAATACAACAGTGGCTGGAACTTGCCCACTATGCATTAGGGCTTCTTTCCTGCCCAGCCCTCAAGTGCCATGTCAGAGAGGGTTTTTAGCGCTGCTGGGGGGATGGTGGACACTCAAAAGGACCTAAAATGTCACCTGGCAGTGTCCAAGAAAACACTTTTATAAAAATGAATCTAGGCTGGATTACCTCTGATTTTCACACTCCTCTTGCTGAGGCAGATGATTAGATCAGGCCTGGTTAGGCCAAAATAGTCCGACTGTCTTCCAACTGTTGCTGTCCCAGCCGGCCCATAAAGTTGCATGCCAAACATCTTGTGTCATGGGCTGAGTGAACCCGAACTCCCCAAACCAAAACCCCAAAATGTTATAAAAACCCAAAAAACTGTTGTTTACCCGTCCGCCCCCTCCGTTTTCAACATTAGCACTTAGCAGGCTAAAAGCTGTTCTTATACACCGTTCTTAGTTCTATTTAGCATTCGCAAATTTGTTTTTAAGCCTTTCCTCCAAAGGGAAAAAAAATAAATAAATAAATAAAAAATGGTATTTAAAAATAAAATAGTTACATTGTTATCCTCCACCGCAGTTAGTTGTATATTCACTCTCTGCTGTGCTGATGTACCCCGTCCCCTACTACTACTGGCTGTGGCACCCATGAAAAGCCCATATATAATTTCCATAGCCTATCTTTAGAAGGTAGAATGTTTACAGGCTTGTTGTCCAAACAAGTCAAGTCTTTTTCTCTTACTCTAAATACGGGAACCGGAGTATGCGTAATTTATTATTGCTTGGCCTGAAGACAACCTGTGTTCATTAATCCGGGAAAAATTATCCTATGCAGCAATTTCTAGAGGCCTCTGGCCTAAACAGACAACCCTGTCTTTTCACACTAATGCAGGCTCCGGACTATGCACAATTTTTGGAGGCTCCGGCCTAAACAGACAAGTTAGACAATTCTGTCTTCTTCACACAAATGCCGGGCTCCGGCCTATGCACAATTTTTCGAGGCTCCGGCCTAAACAGACAACCCTGTCTTCTTCACACTAATGCGGGCTCCGGCCTATGCACAATTTTTGGAGGCTCCAGCCTAAACAGACAAGTTAGACAACCCTGTCTTCTTCACACTAATGCGGGCTCTGGCCTATGCACAATTTTGAGAGGCTCCGGCCTAAACAGATAAGTTAGACAACCCTGTCTTCTCCACACTATGTCAGGAAGGTGTTAAAGGTTTAAAAAAACAATTAAAACACAGGTTTTAGAAGAATAATTTTAGTAAAATAAATAATAACTTTCTACAAAAAATAAATAAGTAAAAAAAAAGGAAATAAAAAGTTACGGTCGGCCTTTGACGACTTCTGGCCCATCATCGCCTGCAGCTCTTGGAGCTCCAGCTGCAGGCAGCGAATAAGCCGGGAGGCAGCGTGGAGCCTGGTGTCAAAGCAGCATATATATTTCCTGGAACAAGTTATTCAGTGACATGTGTCCATATTGAGCCATTTCTTTTTCTTTGAACTGCTCACTTAGAAGGCCACACAACACACATGGTCAGTTTGGGGTTTGTACTTCCTGGACACCCATACTGAGTGGTCTTTCCATGGTCCTGGGGAAAACTCCTCCTGGAGCCTACAAAAGATAAAACATAAATTTAGCTTAGGCACCAGCACCACATGGCTAAACCCAAACAGAGAATTAACTCATGAAGTGCTGGCTGACAAGACCAGCACTTCAATTCCCTATTGCTCGTCTCTAGGGGGCGGAGAGATCCGGCGACGTCGTGCAGAGGGAGCGTGACGCCGACCTCGCGTGACAGTACCCCCCCCTTCACGAGGGGCCACCGGACCCTTACCAGCGGGAGCAAGGCTTATCGGGATGCTGCAGATGGAACTTTCGGATGAGCGAGTCTGCATGCATCCTGGTCAACGGTACCCCAAGACCTGTCCTCAGGACCGAACCCCTTCCAATGTACGAGGTATGGAAGGAATTCCGGACCCTTCCACATCCACAATTCTGGCAATCTCATGCTCCATTTGTCCTGCTACCTCAACCGGAGAGGAGACTGTTCCTCAGGACCAACGGGAGCAACATAACGTTTGAGCAAAGACACATGAAAAACATTATGAACACGAAGGGAGTCGGGTAAACATAACCTAAAAAGAAACCGGATTGATCACCTTGGTGATCCTGTAAGGACCAATGAAGCGAGGTGCAAACTTATAGGATGGTACCCTCATGTTGAGATTTTTAGTCGATAACCATACCTTATCCCCAACCTTAAATTCAAACACCTTAGAACGTTTTCTATCAGCCTTAGCTTTTTGAACTCCTGGGCCTTTTCCAGGTTCGACTGAACCTGTGCCCAAACTGTGCACAGTTCTTGAGAAAATCATTGACCTCTGGGAACAACCGACGCAGATGGGGAAAAGGAGCTAAAGCGTGGGATGAAAACCCATATTGCAAGAAAAACGGCGACATCCCAGAGGATGAATTAACACGATTATTAATTGCAAATTCAGCCAGAGACAGGAATCTGGCCCACACATGTTGGTTATCAGAAACATAACATCTGAGATATTGCTCAACGGATTGGTTAAGACGTTCAGCTCTGACCATTGGTCTCCGGATGAAAGGCTGATGAAAAGGACAAAGAGATACCAATCTTATTACAGAACGCCCTCCAGAACCTAGACACAAACTGTACTCCCCTATCAGAAACGATATTCTCAGGAACACCATGTAGTTTGACAATATTATCAATGAACACGGACGCCAAGACCTTCGCAAAGGGTAATTTACACAAAGGAATAAAATGACACATTTTGCTGAATCTGTCCACCACCACAAAATATCACGGTTTTACCCTGAGAGCACGGCAAGTCCGTGATAAAGTCCATGGACAGATGTGACCAAGGTCTACTAGGTATGGGTAAAGAATGTAACTCACCCATAGGTCGTGTCTTGGAATTCTTGGACCTGGCACAAGTGTTACACGCAGTTACAAAAGCCTGAACATCTCTGGAGATTGACGGCCACCAATGCTGCCTAGAGACCAACTCCTTGGTGGCATTGATGCCAGGATGTCCACACAAAACAGAATTATGGCACTCACCCAGCAGTCGCAACCGCAAATGAGCCGGCACAAACAATTTGTCATTGGGGGTACCAATGGGAGCAAGATGTTGTCCTGCCCGAGATTTCAGAAGCGAGGTCAGATGAGGTAGCGGCCCACTATGATATCAGCTGGCAGGATGGGCTCAGGAGGGACGTCAGGAGGCTGATACGCCTGGAAACTTCGGGATAAGGCATCGCCTTAACGTTCTTGCTCCCGGGTCTGAAGGTAACACAAAAAATCAAAACGAGTAAAGAACAAAGCCCACCTCGCCTGTCTAGGATTCAATCGCTTAGCCCGATTCTAGAAACATTAAATTCTTATGATCCGTGAGGACCGTAATGCGGTGAAATGCCCCTTCTAAAAAAATGACGCCATTCCTCAAATGCCCACTTGATTGGCAAGTAACTCCTATTCCCAAATATCATAATTCCTCTCGGCAGGAGAGAACTTGCGGGAGAAGAAGGCGCATGGCATAAGATTAGTTAAGGTGGAAGACCCTGGACAGTATAGCCCCCACACCATCCTCAGACGCATCCACCTCAACTACAAAAGGCTTACTTTGATCAGGCTGGACCAACACAGGAGCATTAATAAAACACTGCTTTAACCTTTCAAAGGCCTCAATTGCTGCAGGGGGCCAATTGACCAGATCAGCCCCCTTGCGAGTCAAATCCGTAATGGGTTTGGCTACCACAGAAAAATTTTTGACAAATTTACGATAAAATTAGCAAACCCCCAGAAATCGCTGGAGCGCCTTCAAAGAGGAAGGTCGCACCCAATCTACAATGGCCTGTACTTTAACTGGGTCCATTTTGAAAGAAAAAGGGGTGAGAATGTATCCCAAAAAGGCCACTTCCTGAACACCAAAGGTACACTTTTCCCCTTTAACAAACAACTTGTTTTCACGCAACACCTCCAGCACTTGCCTGGTGTGAGATACGTGACTCTCCCAGTCTGCAGAAAAAATCAGGAATGTCATCAATATAGACAATTACAAATTTCCCAATAAATGGTCTAAAAATGTCATTGACAAAGTTTTGGAAAATTGCCGGAGCGTTACTTAACCGCAAAAGGCATTACCAAGTACTCATAATGACCCTCCGGGGTATTAAACGCAGTTTTCCATTCGTCCCCCTCACGAATCCTGATTAGGTTGTATGCCCCCTTCAAATCCAGCTTGGTGAACCAACAGGCCCCCTGGACCTGATTCAGCAAGTCAGGAATAAGGGGCAACGGGTATCTGTTTTTAACAGTGATTTTATTGAGCTCCCTGTAATCGAAACAGGGCCTCAATCCTCCATCCTTTTTACCAACAAGAAAAAACCTGCCCCCATGGGAGAAACTGAAGGCCGGATGTGACCCTTGGCCAGACTCTCTTTGAGATAATCCCTCATGGACTGACGTTCAGGAGTAGAGAGATTATAAATGCGACCTTTGGGATATTTGGATCCCTCAATAAGGTCGATGGCGCAATCATATTGCCGGTGAGGAGGGAGGAACTCAGTCTCGGACATGGAAAACACGTCCGAAAAATCACCAATATACTTGGGCAAGGAAAGAGACTCAGTGGTACCTCCCAACTGCAATACTGATCTACAACATTTGTCACAATTCATTCCCCATTTTTCCAATTCACCTACCGACCAGTTGATCACAGGGTTGTGGTCCTGTAACCAAGGCAGACCTAAAACAAGGTCGGCAGGTAAATCCTTTAATACAAGGAAGGAGCAAGTCTCAGTATGGGTAATTCCTACAGTTAATACAACCTAAGGAGTACAAAACTCCACTCTCCTATTATTCAATGGAGTGGAATCCAGTGCGATAATTTGAATTACCTCCCTTAAAGGAATTATAGGCACACCCATAGATTGCACAAAATCATAATCAATAAAATTAGCAGCAGAACCTGAATCCACAAATGCTTCACCGGATCTCTTGAGTTGGTTATAAGAAATGGAAATAGGTAACAAGATTTTCTTTCTTACCACCGCAGGGGGTACCTTACTTCCAGGAACAGACCTTTTTGAGAGCAGAAGTCTCGGACACTGCTGGAGCCAGTGGTTCATCTCACCGCAGTAAAAACAGGCCCCTCTCAGGCGTCTCTGATCCCTCATAGTAACTCCCAACTGCATAGGCTCCTCCTGGACCTTGATAGGAGACGGGCTCTGAAGAGGAACTTCGGACAACACGGCAACTTGAGGGGCAACAGAACGTTCCTTTTGTCTCTCCCTAAACCGTCGGTCAAGTTTGATAACTAAGGTCATAGTCGCCTCTAAGGTGTCAGGAGTAGGATAACTAACTAGTAAATCCTTCAGATGGTCAGACAGTCCCACCCTAAACTGGCTTCTCAAAGCAGGGTCATTCCATTTAGAGGACACACACCATTTTCTGAACTCAGCACAGTAATCCTCAACTGGACGGTTACCCTGCCGAATGTCTCTGAGCTGAGTTTCAGCTACAGCGGCCAAGTCAGGTTCTTCATATAAAAGACCTAGGGCCCGGAAAAAAGCCTCCACAGACAATAGACAAGGGGAGTCAGGTGGCAATGAGAAAGCCCACTCCTGCGGATCACCTTGCAGCAAGGAAATAATTATTCCTACCCGCTGCTGCTCAGAACCCGAGGAGTGTGAGCGTAAACGGAAATATAATTTACAACTTTCCTTAAAGGAACGGAAAGTCCTTCGGTCCCCAGAAAACCGATCGGGCAATTTTACATGGGGTTCAATATTGGGGTTTGGCATGGAGGGAACGACTGCGGGTGCAGTCCGCAGCTGCTCCTGATGTTGGAGTCTCCCGGCCAAATCCTGGATCATCTGAGCCATGTTACTCATCTGGTCCGTGAGTACTCGCAACGGCTCCATTAGGTATGGCCTGTGATTCTGTCACGACAGGGAAACAAGGGATAGTGTGCCCTGTCTGAACCCCACCTCTTTCCCTGCCTACTTACAGTAGATGCCCTAGGCGACAAAACCGTAACTTGGAGACGGTCCCTATGCTGAGTACGTGCACAGGGTAGGGAAGGGAACACAGGGAAAGACGAACACAGACAGAAACAAACACAATAGCAAAATCGTCAGCAAGCCAAGTCAAGAACAGGAGGTCACGTCAAATACCGAGGGGAATCACAAAAGCGTAGTCTAAGTCCAAAGCCAAAATCCAATATACCAATAATCCAAAAGCAAGGTCCAACACACAGCACTGATCTCAGAAGACTAATCACAGGCATCTGAGTGAGGCAGTTGCCATCTTTAAATAGCCCGCCCAGGATCATGTGATGTGGCCAGCATCACATGACCTGAGGCGGAGCAAGCTGTCCAAACAATATGTAAAGTAGCCATGTGGTGTGATCAGCACCACATGGCTAAACCCAAACAGAGAATTAACTCATGAAGTGCTGGCTGACAAGACCAGCACTTCAATTCCCTATTGCTCGTCTCTAGGGGGGCAGAGAGATCCGGCGACGTCGTGCAGAGGGAGCGCGACGCCGACCTCGCGTGACAGGCGGTCACACATTCACACTGCTGCTCCATTTATTTCTATGAGACTGCTGGAAATAACAATGCTTGCACTTAGCTTTCTCCAGCAGTCCCATAGAGTGAAACAAAGTGACAGTGTGCATGCATGATCACAACTTTATTGAAATGGGGAACAGTGGTCTCTATTCTTGAGGTTGGCAGGGCCCCAGCAGCTTTCAACACTTATCACTAATCAGCTATCTATTGGACACTAATTCCCTATCATGTGGATAGGTGATAAGTGTGCTGGGACATACAGTACCAGCTCTGTACCAGCAGCTCTGGCTCAGACAGACATACTGTATGTCCTAGCAGACTTATCACCTATCCACAGCAATATATCGAACACTGATTCCCTATACTGTATCTCTTGAGCATATGTTTGGCTGAACATAATCAGTTTCACCAAATATGCAATATTATCAAAACGTGATGCAAATATAACAGTTGCTATTGAATGTAAATTGTTCAACAGTTGACCAGTTGTATGTAAATTGCTCAACAAAAGCCTATGGTCATGTACGGAAGGTTGTACGGTGGCACACTGACTCCCTGACTACAAAGCTGCAAGGGCTCCATGTGCTTTTGTATATTGTTTTGTTTGGCACTATCTTATCAATTTTTTCTCTGCTAGAAGCAAAATTGTAAAGATAAATTAACATTTACAGATCCATTTACAGATGAAAACCTCAATATGTCTGTGTGCTCATTTGGTAGAATTGGAACCCATTGTAGTTTAGTTGTGTCCAAATAATGGTCCATAAAACGCAAACTCGTAATACAACCATGTGCCTTTGCATTTTCTATGACAGTAGAAAAGTAAAATTGCTATGATACATAAATACACAAATTTCGTGTGCTGTATTTACTCTTTGTAAAATAGGTTTAGTGATATGGGGCAGAGGGATCTATGGATGTTCACCTAT
Organism: Rhinella marina; assembly: GCA_900303285.1. Taxonomy (NCBI): domain Eukaryota; kingdom Metazoa; phylum Chordata; class Amphibia; order Anura; family Bufonidae; genus Rhinella; species Rhinella marina. The sequence goes on from ONZH01010555.1 coordinate 8,980, forward strand.
AGAAAACATAGTGCCTCCAGAGTCGTACAATATAAAACTTGACTTTGATTTCATTTCATTCCTCTAATCAATTCATGATCAAATCCTTTTTCCCATTAACTGATAGTCATAAGTAAAAGTAGGAATTATGAATATGAGGTGTTCCCATGAGGATAGTTTATTTCTATTTTCATTGTAACCTATGCTCAAAATGACTATTAATTCAATGAGACATGACTGAATCTTTAAAAATTCTACTCTACATTGAGCAATTAAATTGAGAAAAACTCAGATTCAATGCGATTCTTAACCCTCATTAGTGATGTGTGAATTTCTTAAAATGTGTTTAAATACAGGGCAATCCTGGAGGGAAATCTTGTAGAGTCTGTAAAAGACATGACACTGGGGCAAAGGTTCACTTTCCAGCCGGACAATGACCTTAAACATACAGCCAGAATTAGAATGGAATGTTTTAGGTCAAAGCATTATTCATTGGTTAGAATGGCCCAGTCAAATTCCAGATCTAAATCACATGGCCATTACGCATACTGTGGGTCCGCAATACACGGGCACCGGCCGTGTTCACCCCGCAACACGGATTGCGGACCCATTCACTTGAATGGGTCTGCAATCCTGGAGATGCGGAACGGAAGCACGGATCGAAACCCCACGGAAGCACTACAGAGTGCTTCCGTGGTGTTTCTGCCCGTGCCTCCGCACAGCAAAAAAGTAGTGCATGCATTACTTTTTTTGCGGTGCGGACCGTGGGATGCGGATCACGGACCCTATTCAAGTGAATGGGTCCACGATCCGAATGCGGCGGCCCCACAGTCAGTGCCCGTGCACGGGCAGGGCCGGCACACATTCGTGTGCATGAGCCCTTAGAATGTGAGACAAAAGTCCTGCATGCACTAATTTTGTCTTCACTCCAAAATTTTCCTCTGAACGGACCCTATTATAGTCTATGGGGTCTGTAGGCTCCATTTGGCTCAGTTATGTGCCGAATCCGTCCTTTACGTTCTCCTGCTCTTATAGCGGATCAGGAGAATGGAAAGGCTGAACGCTGATGTGAACGAATCCTATTTGAGACCAATGTCACTAGTTTATTATTTGTTAGGATTGAGTAGCTATTATAAAATTGCATATATTCTCTTTCTGATTTCCACATTGCAAGGGCGGTCTTTTTTTATGGAGGTCTCAAGTAGGGAAGATGGCATGTTCGTATCGCTTGCTGGGAACAGGGGAGATACGTATTGAGCAGGATCAAACAGAAGAGTGATTATCTGAAGATGGATTGTGTGACTGTGTCCTGCCTGCCCTTGTAAATGGTGGTATTTCTCTCCTGCATTGTATATACTTACACCAGCTATCTGGATATGGTGATTTATATCGATCCCTAATATAGGGTGTACCATTTATGTATATTAACTTCTTGTGTGACTATAAGCTTGTATCCCTCCTGATGAACCCATTTGATTGGGGGAAACGCGTTGGTGACGCTTTATGCATCAGTATGAGTTTTTGTAGGGCCTCATAGGGTCTGTTTAGGGGAGGTTCGAGGACAGGGAATCCCTACCACATGGGGATGTCCCTGGGCTGAGTTCTATATAAGGGCTAAAACAGGGCCAGAACTCAGAGTTACCTGCTTTTATCATCCCCAATTGTTGTCACATTGACTATTGAACTGGATGTGGAATGTGCAGCATTAATAATTTCTTAATTAATAATGGTTTTTGTAATTAGTATATGAATTTTGATTTTTAATTGGACTAAATAAAATATATATGTTTTAAAAGGGTCTTATTTAGGTGGTATAATTAGATTTAAGCAAGATTTGAGACTCAGGACCATCTGTATACATTAAGTATTGGTTACAAAGAAGATGGCATGTTCTCCTACTCAATATATCTTAAAATGTCCTTATGACTAGTGATGATCGAGCACTAAAGTGCTTGTATGCTCAGGTGCTCTGGCCGAGCACTAGGGGGTGCTCGAGTGCTCGGCCAAGCACCCGAGCAAAATTAAAGACAATGGTAGAAAACCAGGCACCACCGGCTCGGAAGAGCTTGGTATTGTGTTCAGCCCTATTCACTTCAATAGATTCTCATTAGCTGAACAGTGGTTAATTCTGGGCTTCAGGGATGTGTACCGATGTTCTTTTGACTAATGTTTTAGCCCTAGTCTCATTTAATTGCATCTACTGTACATTATCCACCTATACTAATGTGTCATGGTGCCCCAGGTATCTACTAGCGATCCTGGCTATTAGGCTCAGCAACCTTATGATAACATTAAACTGAAGATGTCATACTCTTGAATATGTTGTCATGTGTAGGATCTTTATCAGAGACTGCCACAAGCCTTGGCAAGGCTTGATAAAGACTTAATGTTGAAATGTCGCTATGTTTGTTGCCTTCTAAATAAACAACTAGATTATTGGAGAGTCCTGTGGATGCCTTCTATTGATTCAATATTGACTTGGACCCTTGAGTCTGGATCCTTATACATGTGCATTATTTGTTTTGTGGACTCTCATCAGGTTCTCAGAGGAAGACAATGAACTTTACCCAAGTTGGGTTTGGAGTGTTGCTTAACGTTTGTTACAGATCTTAAGTTCATTTACAAAGTATTGCGCTACAAATTGAGCCAAGATACTTTATCTGCAATCATCAGCAGCTTCCAGTGGCTATGTGGCAAACTTAAATACTCAACCTAGCTCTAAGATTGGACACTGAGCCAGGAACTTGGCTCAGCCTCCACACTCGCTGATAGATCGACAAGCTGGGGCTTGACAGGTCGGTATGGCAAGTCTCCTAGCTCAATGATGCACAAAATTTTGACTGGGTAACTGTTGAAAAGTTTCTTCTCTGTTTTTCTTTCATAGGGGAACAGAATAATAGAAAAATTTAAAAAAATCCTGAACTTACCCTTACAGTGTACTATTAAACAATAAAATCCTAAAGATTGTAAAATATAAAGGTCAATTTCAAAAGTAAAACTAGTTAAGTTACACTATCGTCACTATGGTGTAAGTGTCGAATATACAGGAAAACTTCAAATCAGTTTTCGGCAGAGAAGTGGCAAATGAAGTTTAACACTGACAAATGTAAGGTTATGCATATGGAAAGGAAAAATACAAGTCACCAGTACATACTAAATGGTAAAGCACTGGGTAACACGGACATGGAAAAGGACCTAGGAATTTTAGTGAATAAGATAATGGGTTGCATCAAAAGGGACATGTGATAAGAACATAGTCCTGCCACTTTACAAATCACTAGTCAGACCACACATGGAGTACTGTGTACAGTTCTGGGCTCCTGTGAATGAGACAGATATAGCAGAGCTGGGGAGGGTTCAGAGGAGGTCAACTAAAGTAATAACTGGAATGGGTGGACTACAGTACCCAGAAAGATTATCGCAATTAGGGTTATTCACTTTAGAAAAAAGATGACTAAGGGGAGATCTAATAACTATGTCTAAATACATCAGGGGTCAGTACAGAGATCTCTCCCATCATCTATTTATCACAAGGCCTGTGACTCTGACGAGGGGACATCCTCTACATCTGGAGAAAAGAAGGTTTGTACATAAACAAAGAAGAGAATTATTTAAAGTAAGAGCAGTAAGACTATGAAACTCTCTGCGTGAGGAAGTGGTGATGGTAAGTACACTAAAAGAGTTCAAGAGGATGTATTTTTGGAGTGTAATAATACAGGTTATAGTAACTAGAGATGGGTTGTTGATCAAGGGAGTTATTCTGGTTGCCTGATTAGAGCCAGGAAGGAATTTTTTTCCCCTAAAATCAGGAAAATTGGCTTCCATCTCATGTTTTTTTTGTTTGTTTTTTTGCCTTCCTCTGGATCAACTTGCAGGATAACAAGCTGAACTGGATGGATGGATGTCTTTTTTAGCCTTATAAACTGTGTTACTGCTATGTTACTATCTAATAAAGAAAAAGATACAAGCTGAATTAGCTTGTTAGAGCCATATAATTTCTCAAAGCAACAAGACTAATGAATTAATAATCAGACAAGCAAATATATATATGTTATCAATTGCACAATGCCATTAAACAGCTGTTGAATTAATTAGTAATGATATTCATTAAATGGGGAGCATTTTATGGGAGCAATCTTCAACACATACTTGTTAGCTTAAAATTCCTTGAACTAACAGACTACAGTTAAAGTCACTTTCCATTAGTAAAGTATCATCTCTTTCAACAGAAATGTCTATTCTCCTGCCTTTCTAAGCCAATTCTTGTTATACAGAAAGTGTATTGAGATAAATCTATATCCCCAAATCCCCATCAGAATTTTCTGTGCCTTAGTGTAATTATCAAAGCTGTCATAAGATCTATATACTATATATTAATAAGACGACTTTCTTAAGCCTTCTTTTATTATGAAATTAACATGAGATGTCACTGCACATCCACAAGCATTACTCTTACTACTACTCTTAATTGGAAGAGGTACATACCCTCTCTGACCTGTTTAACTACTCTGGGGGCCATAATAAGCCATTTCAGCACCAGTAATCAATATATTATATTATTTTTGGTACGGTTAGCACCAAGCACCAAAATCTGTGTGTGTGGGGGAAGGGGGGTTCCTTTTGATTTTACCGCAGTCACTGGGATTTAAATATTTGTTCACTCCCAAGCCATAAGAACAAGAGCTAGGCAGTCTGTAGATTTTACATGATGCTATAGGATAGTGCCCCCTTTGTGAATGACATAAAAAAGTATATGGGTGGTCAAGGGATTACAAATGTCATGCTGTCTGCACTAACCAGTTTATGGATCATCTTAGGAGCTTATAACATACTGTTATACATTGGACTCAATAAAAATATACACTAAGCTTCTAGGCTCCTAGGCTCTCTTTAATAGTAGCAGAATTTGTATCTTTCAGCTTTATTGCTATGCAAGGAATGTGAAACTTTGTATAAGAAAATAAAGTACATACACATTATGAATATTACATTAATGCTTGATAATGCGCTTGCACTGAGTTGAAATATCTCACACATGTGGCAAATAAAGCCACTGTCTGGGATGGTTCTCGCAAAAAGGCAAAATCGCCCACATATTCCACAGGTGAAATCCCTCCGGTTTCTGCCATAGTTTTTCAGTTGGAATTCTGCAGACCCCTTCACAGTTTATACATCTTGAACGGAGCTAACACACCTGCCATGATTTCCAGCGGTATCTGTGCTCACACTGGGCCAAGAAATTACATGTCCTTTCTTGGTGTGGTCGCAACCATAAACCACAGTCACATGAACTGCATGGTCTTCAATTGGTTTCTTGGCACAGTATCTGCTCCAAATTCTGGTGGCAAAAACCCTTTATGAAAGGGATCTTCCTTTGCATTTTGTCTCTGTGTTGTTATTCTTCTTTTGGTGATTATGTACATGATGCAGTGATCACACAGTGGCTTAGATTTACTTTTCATGTAAATGGTGAAAACTGAGCCCGACTGTCTAGACCTACACCAGACTTATCACAGGGCTCAGACTGGATGATAAATCTAGTATAGGGATAGACACTTTTCTGCAGCTTTATGATATTGATTGACAATTGACACAATTTTGACACAAAACTGCACATCTTAGACCATGCCTACTTTCTCTCATAGCTTCATCCCATTCTGATAAACTCCACCCCATTTTTGACCATGTGGGGAAAAGTGTAGAAACCTTAGCTGCCCCAAATTGTACCAAAGTTGTGGTCCACTGTGTTTTTGGAGAGTGTCATATATTTGTATATTGGACTAGTCTGACATTAATGTGCACAGACTTTTGTGCCTAAAAATAACATGATTATAAAAAAGCCCTATGGTTGATGTCTCCCTGATCTAGCAGGAAAACTCACACAATTTGATTAACATATTTTATAAGAATTTCATAATGAAAGTATAGTAAATAGCGATGAGTGAAGTTTTAAAAATTTGATTCGGTAGATTCTCCAACCTTCAACAAGAAGCTTAATTTGTTACAAATTAATAGTCACAAATAACTATAAATCAGGTATATCCATATGTCACGGTGGCTGAGGGAATGTATGGAGTGGGCTGCTGCAGTGAGCCTAAGCCATACACTGCGGGTGCTGGCTGTATCATACAGCAGACTGGCCGCAATGATGGGTAATGGTGATCCTGCTGAACCCCGCAATCAACATCGATCATGGTATCTGTGAGGTAAGGTAGAGGGATGCGGCTCCCTCTGCCATCCTATTGAAGCTGTGAAGTCGTAGTAGATCAAAAAAGTGGTAGATAAAGAAAATCAAGTTTGGTATTGCCGTATTCATAGAGCCACAGAATAAAGATGTTATGACATATTTAGCAACTGTGAACACCATGATGTCAAAACTTAAAAACCTTGGAATTGTTTTTTTTTCCAATTGAACCAAATATTTGTTTTCCTATTTTCCAATAACAGACATGGTAAATTGAATGGTGCTCTTAAATAGTACTGTATGAATGGAACATTTTAAAAATTATCCGAACGTTGGGAGAAAAAAAAAAAGAAAATGCAAAACTAAAAATGAGAACCATACTATATGCTCTGAAGACAATACAAATAACGAAGAACTTTAAAAATGGACTGAGAATAAATATACACCATGTTCCAAATTATTATGCAAATGATATTTATCTCTGATTTTCCTAAATGGTCAGTGCAAATGACAGGCAGTATAATAAAAGTCATCACCCATTAGAGTTTACATCGAATTTTATTGAAAAAACCTCCCAATGATAACAGTATATTCTTCAAAAATAATAAAAAAAAACTCAAAATGCACTGTTCCAAATTATTATGCACAGTAGAGTTTCTAAACATTTTATATGTTTTTAAGAACTGAAAATTCTCATTTGTGGAATTTGCAGCATTAGGAGTTCACATTCACTGAAATAAAAAGCTATTTAAATCCAAAACATCCTAACAGGCCAAGTTACATGTTAACATAGGAACCCTTCTTTGATATCACCTTCACAATTCTTGCATCCATTGAACTTGTGAGTTTTTGGAGAGTTTCTGCTTGAATTTCTTTGCATGATGTCAGAATAGCCTCCCAGAGCTGCTGTTTTGATGTGAACTGCCTCCCACCCTCATAGATCTTTTGCTTGATGATACTCCAAAGGTTCTCTATAGGGTTGAGGTCACGGGAAGATGGTGTCCACACCATGAGTTTATCTCATTTTATGCCCATTGCAGCCAATGACACAGAGGTATTCTTTGCAGCATGAGATGGTGCATTGACATGCATGAAGATGGTTTTGCTGCTGAAGGCACGTTTCTGCTTTTTGTACCATGGAAGAAAGTAGTCTGTCAGAAACTCTATATACTTTGCAGAGGTCATTTTCACACCTTCAGGAACCTTAAAGGGGCCTACCAGCTCTCTCCCCACGATTTTGGCCGAAAACATGACTCCTCCACCTCTTTGCTGATGTTGCAGCCTTGTTGGGACATGGTGTCCATCCACCAACCATCCACTACTCCATCCATCTAGACTAGAGATGAGCTAGGACTAAAATGCTCGGGTGCTCGTTATTCGAGACAAACTTTTCCGGATGCTCGGGTGCTCGTTTCGAGTAACGAACCCCATTGAAGTCAATGGGAGACGAGCATTTTTTGCAGGGGACCAAGGCTCTACCTAGGGAAGGCTGGGTGAAAACCTGGAAACATCAGAAAATGATGGAAACACCACGGAAATGGAAAGGAAACAGCAGGGGCAGCATGCATGGATGCCTCTGAGGCTGCCTAATCCCACCATTACCCCAAATTCTCCTGCAACAGCCTGGTGGCAATTGTGCTCACCCAGACCAAGAAAGGCGAGGCACATGCCCATCACATGTTAGGGAAGCACCCAACTAGGTGCAACAAAGGTCCATCACCCATGCCCATGCTGGCACTGCTCTCCTATCCCCAGCCACACGATGCAGGCATAAGCCTGACACAGCATGGCGGTGACACCAACAAGTGACCAAGTTAGATGAGGTAGCAGGTGAGCCACCCAAAAATTTAGCCTGACGCAGCATGGCGGTGACAACAGAGTGACCGAGTTAGACTGAGGTAGCAGGAGGTGAAGCACGGATGGTAATTCGAAGGAGGAGGAGGAGGGGTTGGAGGAAGAGGCATAATAAGTTTGAGAAACCGTGACCGAGGTAGGCCCCGCAATCCTCCAAGTGGGCAGTACATGAGTGGCCCCAGGGTCAGACTTGGTCAGAGTGACCGAGCTACACGATAGTAGCAGGTAGAGCACATAAAAAATTTAGCGTCGCTCTGTATGGCTGTGACTACACATTGACCAAGCTACACGACGGTAGCAGGTAGAGCACAGGAAAAATTTAGCGTGGCCCTGTATGGCTGTGGCTACACATTGACCAAGCTACATGACGGTAGCAGGTAGAGCACAGGAACAATTTAGCGTGGCCCTGTATGGCTGTGGCTGTCAATTTAGGTACGGTTTTCAACTATGAAATTAATCAAGTGGGGCATGTGTTGTATGTATTCTTCTCAGTTTAATACCGTATACTTCACCTATCCGGAAAAATAGTTTGGAGAGATAGAAAGAGAGGAAAAAGACGTATTTTTAAAAGTGACGTTTAGTATAGATCAGTTAAAGAGAAAGAAAGGATTTCATGAAATGGATTTGTATCACTGAGAGCAAAAAAACATATTTTTTACCTGACGTGCAGAATAGATCAATTACACAGAAACAACGGATTGCGGTCTGTGCAGACTGAGGTGCTGGACTGTAACTCACAGAATTGTTCCACTGAGATGTATGAAATGGATTTGTATCACTGAGAGCAAAAGAACGTATTTTCTAATGTGACGTGTAGTATCGATCACTTGGAGAGAAAAAGTGGAATGTGCAGACTTGGGCTGCTATAGTGCAAACCACTATGGTGGTGACAACAGAGTGAGCGAGTGACACTGCGGGAGCAGGCGAACCACATAAATATTTTTCGTGGCCCTGTATGGCGGCGGTGACAACAGAGTGACTGAGTTAGTATGCGGTAGCTGGTGAAGCACCCAAAAATTTAGCCTGACACAGCATGGCGGTTACACCACCAATGACTTTGTCCGACTGAGAATGCAGTGAAATGGCTTTTGTTGAGCCTCCAAAAATTTTTTTCTTTTCGGAGTACATAAAGTCGACCCTCAGCAAAAAAAATTATTTTTAAATGTCGGTACTTGCGCCTCCTGAAAAATTGTTTTGGACTGTCTGTTTGACGCTCCTGAAACATTGTTTTACAGTGTCTGTAGTTGATACTGCAGAAAAATTGTTTGGAGAGAGGGCCTGTAGGTGGCCCTCCGGAAAAATTGTTTGGAGAGAGGGCCTGTAGGGGGCCCTCCGGAAAAATTGTCGTAAAAGAGTGCCAGTTGGCCCTCTAAAAAAATTGCATTTTGGGCAAAAACGACAAGGAGGAGGAGTAGGAGGAGTAGAGAAGAGGAATTGGAGACATAAGTAATGTAAATCTTTAGCTGCTTTCCCCCGGAGGAGATTTGAATTCCGTGGAAATCCAGGCTTTGTTCATTTTAATAGGCGTGAGCCTGTCAGCGCTATCAGTTGACAGGCATGTACGCTTATGATGTGCCACCAGCTGCACTGAATACCCGCTCTGACAACACGCTAGCGGCAGGGCAGGCCAGCACCTCCAAGGCGTACAGCTCCAGTTCAGGCCACGTGTCCAGCTTTGAAACCGAGTAGTTGTATGGAGCAGAGTGATCGGTCCGGACGTTGGTATGGTCCCTACTCTGCCGAGACTGGGGTCAGGTGACAGTGTCTTGCTGGGGTGACATAAAACTGGCAAAGGCCTTGGAGAGCGTTCCCCTGCCAGTGCTGGACAAGCTGCCTGCTCACCTCCTCTCCCCCGCTACTTGGCCCACAGAACCACGCCCTCGGCAGCTAGCGGTGTCAGATGGGAAGGATTGTTTCAGCTTGTGCGCCAGGGCCTGTTGATATTGATTCAATCTCATACTCCTTTCCTCTACAAGGATAAGAGTGGAAAGGTTCTGCTTGTACCGTGGGTTCAGGAGAGTGAACACCCAGTAATCGGAGTTTGAAAGAATGCTTCTAACGCGAGGGTCACGGGATAGGCAGCCTAACATGAAGTCTGCCATGTGCGCCAGAGTCCCAACACGCAAGAATTCCCTCTCCTCACTGGCCTGACTCTCCATTTCCTCCTCCTCCTCCTCCAAGTCCTCCTCTTCAGCCCATACACGCTCAACAGTTAATAAGGACTGAGCACTGGTACCCTCTTCTGTCTAGCCGACATTCTCCTCCTCCTCATCCTCATCCCCCTCCTCCGATATGCGCTGAGAAACAGACCGGAGTGTTGACTCCTCAAAGTTAGTCAACATCTGACAGATATCAGACATCCACGTCCACTCCTCATTGTAGACTTGAGGAAGCTGACTGACCTGACTACCAGTTCTGGTGGAAGTTGACATCTGGCAGTCTACAATCACTCTGCGCTGCTGGTAAACTCTGGATAACATGTTTAATGTCGAATTCCATCTTGTGGGCACATCGCATAACAGTCGGTGAGCGGTCAGTTGTAGGCGGCGCTGTGCTGCCCTGAGAGTGGCAGCATCTGTGGTCGACTTGCGGAAATGCGCACAGATGCGGCACACCATGGTGAGCAAATCAGACAGATTGGGGTATGTCTTGAGGAACCGCTGAACTATGAGACTTAACACGTGGGCAAGGCATGGCACATGTGTGAGTCTGCCGAGTTGCAGAGCCGCCACCAGGTTACGCCCGTTGTCACACACAACCATGCCTGGCTTGAGGTTCAGCGGTGCCAGCCACAGATCGGTCTGCGCCGTGATGCCCTGTAATAGTTCTTGGGCGGTGTGCCTTTTGTCACCTAAGCTCAGCAGTTTGAGCACCGCCTGCTGGCGCTTACCCACGGCACTGCTGCTGCACCTAGAGCTACCGACTGAAGGCGCCGTGCCCACGGATGGTAATTCAGAGGAGTAGATGGAGGAGGAGGAGGAGGAGGGGTCGGAGGAGGAGGCATAGTACGTCTGAGAGACCGTGACCGAGGTAGGCCCCGCAATCCTCGTTGTGGGCAGTACATGAGCGGCCCCAGGGTCAGACTCGGTCCCAGCCTCCACCAAGTTAACCCAATGTGCCATCAGTGATATATAGTGTCCCTGCCCGGCAGCACTTGTCCACGTGTCCGTGGTTAGGTGGACCTTCTCAGAAACAGCGTTGGTCAGGGCACTGATGATGTTCTGTGACACGTGCTGGTGTAGGGCTGGGACGGCACATCGGGAAAAATAGTGGCGGCTGGGGACCGAATACCGAGGGACAGCCACGGCCATGAGGTTGCGAAAGGCCTCGGTCTCTACCAGCCTATAGGGCAGCATCTCCAGGCTAAGCAATTTGGAGATGTGGACGTTGAGGGCTTGGGCATATGGGTGGGTGGAACTGTATTTCCTCTTGCGCTCCAGCGTCTGCTGTAAAGACAGCTGAACGCTGCGCTGGGACACATTGGTGGACGCTGTGGAGGATCGTGGAGACGAAGGTGTGGTGTTCCGGCGGGAGGCGCTCGTGCCGGGGTCCTGGGCAGGGGGTTGACTAGCAGAGGCAGTGAGTGACACAGGGGAAGGAGCAGTGGTGGGACGCGCAGGAGGTGAACGGCCTTGGTTCCATTGAGTGGGGTGTTTAGCACTCATATGCCTGCGCATGCTGGTGGTGGTTAGGCTAGTAGTGGTGGCACCCTTGCTGATCCTGGTGTGGCACAGGTTGCACACCACAGTCCGTCGGTCATCCTGAATTTCTTTAAAGAACCTCCAGACTTGCAAACATCTAGGCCTTGCCACGGGAGCTTCACTACATGAAACAGTTGCTGCTGATGCACCAGCTCTGGCCCTTCTTCTCCCTCTGGCCACACCACCGCCTCTTCCAACCTGTTCTGGTGCAGCACTCGCCTCCGCCTCAGTAGCACTGTCTTCACTCGGCTTATCAACCCAGCTTGGGTCAGTCACCTCGTCATCCTCCGATTCCTCAGTCTGCTCCCCCCTTGGGCTTCCTGCCCTGACAACAACTTCATCACTGTCGGACAACCGTGTCTCCACCTCTTTACACACTTCTTCCACTAAGTCAACAATGTCATCACCCACAGACTGCGACAGTTGGAAAACTTGGGCATCGGGAAAAAGGTCAGCAGCAACCTGAGAAGTGGTTTGTGACTCTGGGAAGGGTCCAGAAAACAGTTCCTCAGAGTATGCCGGATCGCATTCCAAATTTTCCTGGGAGGGGGCAGACTGGGGGGAAGGAGGTTGAAGTGGAGGAGCCAGAGGAGTGCTCCCTTGGGTAACGTGGGTGGACTGCGTGGAAGACTTACTGGTGGACAAATTACTTGATGCATTGTCCGCAATCCACGACATCA
>ONZH01010556.1:0-28722 GCA_900303285.1 Rhinella marina
GTATGGGCTGAAGAGGAGGACTTGGAGGAGGAGGAGGAAATGGAGAATCAGGCCAGTGAGGAGATTGGAGGTGGTGATGGAGGTGATGGCCTGCCCTACCGCTAGCGTGCTGTCAGAACGGGTATTCAGTGCAGCTGGTGGCATCATCACCGATAAGCGTACACGCCTGTCAACTGACAGTGCTGACAGGCTGACGCTTATTAAAATGAACAAAGCCTGGATTTCACCGGAATTCAAATCTCCTCCGGTTGAAAGCAGCTAAAGATTAACATTACTTATGTATCCGATTCCTCTTCTCTACTCCTCCTCCTCCTCCTTGTCGTCTTTGCCTAACGCTGACCCAAAAAACGCAATTTTTTAGAGGTCCAACTGGCACTCTTTTACCACAATTTTTCCGGAGGTCCACCTACGCCCTCTCGCTAAACAATTTTTCTTTGCACCTAGTTGGATGCTTCCCTAACATGTGATGGGCATGTGCCTCGCCTTTCTTGGTCTGGGTGAGCACAATTGCCATGAGGGTAACCACCAGGCTGTTGCCTGAGAATTTGGGGTATTGGTGGGATTAGGCAGCCTCAGAGGCATCCATGCATGCTGCCCCTGCTGTTTCCTGTCCATTTCTGTGGTGTTTCCATCATTTTCTGAGGTTTCCAGGTTTTCACCCAGCCTTCCCTAGGCAGAGCCTTGGTCCCCTGCAAAAATGCTCGAGTCTCCCATTGACTTCAATGGGGTTCGTTACTCGAAACGAGCACCCGAGCATCGGGAAAAGTTTATCTCGAATAACGAGCACCCGAGCATTTTAGTGCTCGCTATTCTCTAGTTTCTACTTCTGTATATACAAATGAAGAGAAAGGAGCTGACATTGGTGGTGCCAGGGCTGTTAGTACATCCAGTAATATACTCAACTGGCTAACTGTAGATATGGTCCAAGATAAGTTAAATAAGGTAAATGTGAACAAGGCGCCAGGTCCAGATGGATTACACCCAAGAGTTTTTTTTGTGCTGTTGCCATAGTTTTTAGAGGTTCTCTATAGACTGGTACAGTGCCAAGTGATTGGCACAAGGCAAATGTGGTGCCCATATTCAAAAAGGGCTCTAGGTCCTTCACAGATCATTATAAACTAGCAAGCTTAAAGGGGTTCTGCAGTTCTGTCTAACTGATGATCTATCCTCTGGATAGATCATCAGCATCTGATCGGCGACAGTCCGACACTCGGGACCCCTGACGATCAGCTGTTTGAGAAGGCCACGGCGCTCCTGCAAGTGAACAGAGCTTAGCCCCGCCCAGGCCAGTGATTCTAGTCGTGACGTCACTGGGCCTGCGGTAAACACAGAGAAGGCTGTGGTGCTCCTGCAGCGCCGCTGCCTTCTCAAACAGCTGATCATCGGAGGTCCCGGGTGTCGGACCGCCGCCGATCAGATGCTGATGATCTATCCAGAGGATAGATCATCAGTTTTACAGAACTGCAGAACCTGTTTAACTTATATTGTGGGAAAAATGTGTGAAGGGCTCTTAAGGCAAAATATACGGAGTATGTGACTGTAAATGGTATAGTAAGTGATAACCAGCATGGGATTACTAAGGACAGAAGTGGTCAGACTAACCTAATTTTTTTTTCTTCATGAGGAGGTGAGTAGAAGCCTGGACAGCGGGTGGCTGTGGATGTAGTGAGGTGAGTAGAAGACTGGGCAGAGAGTTGGCTGAGGATGTAGTGAGGTGAGTAGAAGCGTGGACAGAGGGTCTTCTGTGGATGTAGTGAGGTGAGTAAAAGCCTGGACAGAGAGAGGCTGTGGATGTAGTGAGGTAAGTAGAAGTCTGGACAGAGGGGCGGCTGTGGATATAGTGAGGTAAGTAGAAGCCTTGACATAGGGGCAGCTGTGGATGTAGTGAGGTAAGTAGAAGCCTGGGCAGAGGGACGGCTGTGGATGTAGTGAGGTAAGTAGAAGCCTGGACAGAGGGGCGGCTGTGGATGTAGTGAGGTAGGTAGAAGCCTGGGCAGAGAGGTGGCTGAGGATGTAGTGAGGTGAGTAGAAGCGTGGACAGAGGGTCTGCTGTGGATGTAGAGAGGTGAGTAAAAGCCTGGACAGAGGGAGGCTGTGGATGTAGCGAGGTAAATAGAAGCCTGTACAGAGGGGCAGCTGTGAATGTAATGTTTCAGGATTTTGCAAAGGTATTTGATACTGTCTCTCATAGACGTTTAATAGGTAAAATAAGGTCTATAAGCTTGTAGTTTGTGGTGGTGACCCCAAGGTTCAGTGATGGGTCCTCTATTATTTAATTTGTTTATTAATTATATCGAGGACAGGATTAATAGCACCATTTCTATTTTTGCAGATGACACTAAGCTACATATGTAGCACTGGGCAGTCTATGGAAGATGTCCATAAAAACAAGCTGACTTTGACTCAAATTGTTCATGTGTCCCTGCCTATCCCTTGAACTTGATGGACTTATGTCTTTTTTCAACTGTATTAACTATGTAACTATGTGATAGTTGGATTTCTTCTGCAACAAGATAGTGCTAAATTTAATTTAATGTCTGTTTGCAACCGAAAGAGATATTTCTAAATCTATTCTCACTGTTTGCATAAACCTGTCTTACAAGTTTGTACATAGAAATATGGGGTATATAAAAGAAGCAATTATCCATGCTTTAGTATAAAGACACACTGTCAATATATATATAATTTTTATACATCTTGTAGACCATCTCTTCAATTAGTGAGACATCTCCTGGTCTTCATGTTCACCATAGAAGAAATAAACAGACGATCTGACCTCTTACCTAATATCACTCTGGGATACAAGATCTATGACTCCGGTGTGGTAGAACATAAAGCTGTACAGAGTGTACTGGGTATACTGTCAGGACGAGAAGAAGCCGTCCCCAACTACAGCTGTGATGAGAAGAGCAAAGTGGTGGCTTTTATTGGACACTTGATGTCTTCCTCCAGTCTGTCCATAGCTGAGATTACTGGGATCTATGGCTATCCTCAGGTATAAAAAGGACCCTTGCAACATGATTTACGTATACAGTGGACTGAAGGTGAGAGGAAGGTTGTGGACTAAGGGAGTCAGTCGCACCCTGGCAATTCACAGATGAACATACAAACTCCATGCAGATGTTGCCCTTAGATCGATTTGCTGCCCAGTAACATTGTTACAGTATATTAATCATCTAAGACATCACCTATAAAGAATGGAGAGGTCTGTAATTTATATTGTAGGTATACTTCAACTGTTGGAGACAGAATCTAAAGTAAATCCAGGAAAATCACATTGTATGATTTTTAAATAATTAATTTGCATTTTATAGCATTAAATAAGTATTTGATACAATAGAAAAACAGAACTTAATATTTGGAACAGAAACCTTTGTTTACAATTTTAGAGGTCAGATGTTTCCTGACCAAGTTCTTGACCAAGTTTTCACACACTGCAGCAGGGATTTTGGCCCACTCCTCCATACAGATCTTCTCCAAATCTTTCAGGTTTCAGGGTTGTCGCTCCAAAGATTTTGATTGGGTTCAGGTCTGGAGACTGACTAGGCCACTCCAGGACCTTGAAAAGCATGTAGGCCATACATGCTTCTATGGAATTCTGGGAAGGAAGGGATGGAAATGAACTCTTAACAAGCTCTGCCTCTAATGTCAGCAGACATAAGGCGACTGTCCTATGTTCTATGTTTCTACGTTCGACTCTTTAAATAGGGCTTAAGACATGCCTTGGATATTAAATAAGCCAGCACCTCATCTGCAGATAGTTGTTTCGGGGTGATTGCCCCCTCATTAGTGCAGAGCAGAGAGTACTCCTCATGTTGATTAAGGTGCTCCCTCCCAAAGGAGAGATGGTACCCCCCAAATCCTGACTTAGACCTCTCACCCAATTAAGCCCCCTCACCCATTACATGCTGGGGTATTCAGAGACAGTGGGAGAAATAAGTCTCAAGGCCTATTTAAAGGGTCAAACATTTACTTATAGGACAGTTGCCTTACATCTGGTGGAATTTGATGTAAAGCTTGTTAAGAGCTCATTTGCATCTCTTTCTGCACAGCTATTTGACCTGTTCAAGGTGTTGTCCCTGGTGCTGAACACAGAGCTGAAGGCTCAAAAGTTTTGAAATTTCTGTGTTGATAACTTTTGAACAAGAGAAATTGTCATCATCTTTGATATGCTACATGATCCCCTTCCCATTGGAAAAATTTGCCCTCTGTCACAAAATCGGCTTGTGACTGACTAAGAGCACTGAGCAACAGGAATGCTTTGGAATGGTGAGAAATGCTTTGACGCATGACCAGAGCACCGAAACCCCTGTAAAGTGTAGATATTTCAAATCTTAACATTTCCTGAGAGGCCCAGAGATAATCAGCATAGACAATCACTACAACCCCCACCGAATAAAGAAGCACATTAACCCAATATACCCTAAATTACATAGTCCACTGTGACACCTACCCCCCCCCAAGAAAGCGGACCTCTGGACAACCCCTAAACAGGGGGAGGCTGGAGGCCACCACAACCATTAGTCCATGGCATCTTGTTGTGAAGGTCCATCTACATTGCTATGAAAGGTCCTTGTTGTGTTGCCATGTGGCCAGTGGCAGGCAAGGCTGCCCAAGGATACTGTTCATAGGCAGCTGCAGTGTGATGGGCGTAGACTTGTGGAGCAGCATTATAGTCAAAATATAGAGGTAGTCGGGTTGGAATGATCACACGTGGCTAAATGAGGATGGGTGGGTAGATATGGTGGAGTCATCCCAAAAGGTCTTTGGATGAAGGCTGGATGTAGCTGATGATCCCTGATGGGTGAACCATCTTGGAGGGCCCTGGACTGAGCTCCAACATAAGCAAGGTTCACATCTGCTCTTCGGCCATCTAGAATAGGATTGGAGTCTTTTTCAGTGGCTTCTCTGGATGCCATTGTGACCTGATGGATGTCCTCCTGTGGGCTATGCCCCGCTGCTGCCTGTCTCCTGGTAATGCTGCAGTAGATGTCCCAACATCATTTCCCAGCAGTATGTCCACAGGTACATTGTCCATTACGCCTACCGTGTGTTCAGAGTCACCTGAGCAACTGGCACTTCATGTCTCTCTCCTCCAGCTAAGACAATCCTTGCCTTCTGTCCTGGTATTATTTTGTCCATGGTGACCACACAAGGTTCTGCCAGAGTAATGAAGGCTCCAGAGTCCTTTTGTTGTTGGCGCTGAGCTTCTCTGAGCTGTGGACCGACTTTCCACATAACTATCTGCAAGATAGGTTGCCTCCACCAATGTTTGAGGTTCCCTATCCATCACGCACTCTCTAGTTCCTACTGGACACTTTTCCTGCTCCTTTAGAAATAGCTGGCGAAGATCCTCAAAAGTTTCTGCCCCACAGCCACGGGTCCACTGGTCCAGGGCATGGGCCAGCTTATTGCTAAACTCCAAATAGGTGTCATGAGTCTCTTTTAGTAAATTACAAAAACTCTGTCTATAATATTCGGGGGTGATGGCATAACATGCTAACAAGACCCCCTTAACCCCAGCATAGTCCAACCGCTGTTCCTCTGAAAGGGCACGAAAGGTGGAATTACCCCTACCTATACATTTCCCAGCAAGTAGACGTGTCTAGTTCTCTTCTGCAATACCGTGAGACTTACACATAATCTCAAAGGTTTCCAGATATGCATCAATGTCCTCCTTGCTATCCTGAAAGGTGGGGAATGCAGCAGACAGCTTGAGAATGTCCTGAGGGCCAAGATCTCCATTGATCCCCTTGTGCTTTTCTCTGTCAGCTTTGTTCTCCAATGCCACCTCCTCATAGACAAGTTTCTTCAGCTCCATACTCTGGCTTGTGCTTAGTTCTCCAGTATTTTGATCCTTCAGTTAAACAATTCCTCCATGAGGTCTGCATCTTGTTCTTGTCTCCTCATCCTGTTCAGTGCCTCGATCCCACTGCGGCCACCAGATTGTCACAAAATCGGCTTGTGACTGACGAAGATAGGCACTGAGCACCAGGAGTTGTCACCGGTGAGCAGTTTATTGGAGAACACACATGAAGCAGATCCAGGAGGAGATAACACCTCAGCTTGTCCTCACATCTTTCAACAACTGAACTACTACTCCCCCCAGTCTCACAGATATCCATAAAACACATCCCCCTCCCCTGTCTGTAATATCAGTAGCAGGGGGCAGTGGTTCACTAACCCAAACATTTAACTACCCCCTGTGGTGAGGAATGCTTTGAAGCATGACCAGAGCACTGAGACCCCTGTGAAGTGTAGATATCTCAAATCTTAACATTTCCTGAGAGTCCCAGAGATCATCAGCATGGACCATCACTACAACCCCCACCATGTAACACAACACACACTAATAAACTAATAAAGAAGCACATTAACCCTATATACACATAATAATAGGAAAATGACATAGTCCACTGTGACACCCTCCATTCCCAGGGTCATGTGATCTTTCATCTTTATCTTCATTCCCATTTTCTCTGTCAATTTTCACAGTAAAATGACCTTGCCAGCGTTTTGGCACTATTTGCTCTATTTGTTTGAGAACAGGATGTTTGTGAAATTTGTAATGAATCTGATAAATTCAGAATCAGTTTGATCATACTTAATCTGCTGTTTAATTTGTAATCAGGCCTTCTGTAACCTAACTTTACCTCTAGTCTTGCTACTCTCAAACAAAACTATGTAACCGCATGCAAACCAAACCCTTCAGACATTAATGCGTATGGGGGTCTGAACAGAGGGTTGCTTCCATTGAATATACATGTCATTCTTAGTTTGATAACACACAAATTCTCAGATTTCTTAGATTTTTTTAGTCACAGACAACCAATTTTATGTCTTCTCCCTACAGATCAGCTATGGAGCGATGGACCCTGTATTCAACAACAAGCTCCTGTTCCCTTATTTCTATCGCACAGTCCCTGATGGATCCTCTCAGTATAAAGCCATTGTCCTCCTACTGAAGCATTTTGGCTGGAGCTGGGTGGGGATGGTGACAGTAGATGATGAGAGCAGCCAACGAGCCAGCATGGAGCTCTACAATGTAATAAAACGGAGCGGGGTCTGCATAGCTTATAGAGAATCAGTTGGAGATATTTCTAATTTCAAACAAACAATGGCCTACAGGAAGGTGTTATATCAAATACAGAAGATCAACTGCAATGTGATCATATTTGTCAGTAGCTCATACGGATTACTGTCAATGCACTCAATATTGTCAGTTAACTTCATCCCTAGGAAAGTTATAATCATACTCTCACTTATTTTTCCTGAAAGATCATTCATATTCACTACATTTCATGGATCTTTGCAGCTCACTCTTCAAAAAGGAAGAATTCCAGGATTACGAGAATATTTACTCACAGCCGGTCCTCTAAAATATCCGGAGGTTGAGATGATGTTTATTGTATGGGATAACTATCTTTCTTGTAGACGTAAGTCTTCTTCTTATGACAGAGCATGTGATGAAAGAGATGTTCTAGGTAATGTGGATCGCTCCCGGTATGATGTGGAGAATTTCCGTCACACATTCAGTGTGTACTCTGCAGTGTATATTGTGGCTTATGCCTTACATCATCTGATCTACTCATATAAAAGACAAGAACATCTCCAATTATTTACCACCCAAAATGACAAATGGAAGGTAAGACTTTTCAGAATTTTCTAACATTTTCTGTCATATTCAAAACTACAGTAACACTAGTAATACATGTAATTAGGTGTGACTGTCTGCTGTAACTTTCAATAGCAAGTTTTTCATTTAATAAAATTTACTTAATCAATTAGAGGATCAGAAAATTAGCAGATTGCATGGTTGCCCAACATGGTGGCCTTACATATGTGCACCACTTTTTCACCCATTTGTTTTGTATTTTTTGGCCCTTATGTTGATAACAGTTTTTTTATCCACTTGTTAATGGGGGCATCACCCTACCCTGAAAGCAATCCTGGGAGTGATGCCAACCATCACAGCAGTCCCATGCAGAGCTCAGTGTTGTACTGATAAGTGCTGAAGAGCATTTTGCCAAACCACTGAGTGGAGGGGCAGGAGAGGAGTTACAATGCAGAGTATGGAACCAGCAAGAGAGAACATGGAATAACGGCATATAGTGCCAGAGTAGACCTTTGAGGAATAAGTAACAAAGTAGGACCTTGAGGCAAGAAGTGGCTGTAGGGAAAGCTTTAAAATATATGGCGCAGGACTGGACCTGTGTAGCAATGCCCAAATAAAGCCACTGAGAGCTTTTGGGGGTTGTTGGTAGTCATTGTGTCGGTGGATGTGACAGAATTGAAGTTACAGCGGGAAGTAAGAGACTAACTACCATGAAGCCTATCAAACCAAGTCAATCAGATTGAGTGGATCAGTAGACAAGAGACACAGTACCATACCTGGTGAGAGCTATACTGCTGGGTTCCAGCTTTTTTCGCCTCAACCCAACCCCCCTTGCGGCTCCAATGTGTGACCCAGTGACATGATATCATAGGCTCCGGGATTCAGTATCGAAACTCATTAGGAGTAGTGTTTATCGAGCTCTGGTGCTCGAGTAGAACAACCAGAGCATTAAACCAGGAATCCCCTGCTCTGAAGAGGGAAAGGTTGTCTGCTTCACAGTAAAAGGTCAGAAATTGATTGAAACACCACTGAAATGGTTCAGGAACAGCATGGGGAGGATGTCTGGATGCATCTTGGACTCCCAAGTCGCTGCTGGGAACGATGTTGTCCGAGTATTACGCCACTTTTACAGACTGACACTAATACGCATAAAATCGAAGATAAAATCTTTATTATATATTTTATAGGAAAAATTGTTAGGAAACATTCTTTCCTGTATATTTACTTGTATATAAAGTGCAAGTGCTGCCAAAAATTACAAGGAAGAGGCACTCCAGTACAACCTGTATATCACATAAAGGAGGGCCTCATTCATTGTTGTGGGACTCCTACATTCATAAAGCCAAGTAAAATGGCTGCCAAGAATTGCAAGGAACAGGCTCTCAAATAACCCTTTATTACACATATAGGAGGGCATCATACACACCCTTGAAAAATTATGTTTGATGGCCTGCTGGTGACCCTCTAAAATATTAGGAGCAAGTGCCTTCTGCTGATCTGACCATTTAAAACATTAGGGGCAAGGGCCTGCTGCTGATCTGACCCTCTAAAACATTATGGGTGAGTGCCTGTGGTAACCCTCTAAAACATTAGGAGTGAGGATCTGCTGCTAAGCAGACCCTCTAAAACATTATGGGTGAGGGCCTGTTGCTTATCTGACCCTCTGAAACATTAGGTGTGAGGGCCTGCTGGTGACCCTCTAAGGGTGAACAACCAGTAATCGATGTTGGACAAAATGCATATAACGTGAAGGTCACGGGGCTGGCAGCATAACATAAAGTCAGCCATGTGTGCCAGAGTCCCAACAGACAAAGCTTCGCTATCTTCACCAGGAGGATGACTCTCAATCTCCTCTTCCTCCTCTTCGGCCCATCCTCGCTGAATAGATAGAGTAAACCTGCTATGGGTACTACCCTCTGTAGCGGAGGCAACTGTCTCCTGCGACTTCTACTCCTCATCATCCAATTCGCTCTGAGAAGACGAACTGAGGGTGGTCTGGCTATCATCCTTTGTAGTGTCTTCCCCCATTTCCACCTATTCCACATCCAAAGCGTCCGGCTTAATTGTGAGCAGCGAGTGTTAAAGTAGACTCAGGAGTGGGATGGTTACGCTAATAATAGTGGCATGGCCGCTCACAATCTGTGTTGATTCCTCAAAGTTGCGTAAAACCTCACAGAGGTCAGACATCCATGACAACTTGTCGCTTGTGAAGAGCGGAAGCTGACTGGAAAGGCGCCGACCATGTTGCAGCAGGTATTCCACTACTGCCCTCTGCTGCTCACAAAGCCTGCCCAACATGTGGAATGTGGAGTTCCAGCACATGCTCAGGTCACACAGCAGTCGGTGAACCGGCAATTTCAAGCACTGTTTCAGCGTTGCCAGACCTGCTGAAGCTGTAGATGACTTTTTGAAATGGGCCAAATGCGGCGCAACTTCACCAGTAGCTCAGGCAAATTGGGGTAGGTTTTGAGAAACCACTTAAAGGGGTATTCCCATCTCACACATGTAGTTTGTATAGTTAGATATAGCCATACCAATATTATTACTAATAGAATGTATTTATATAAAATGTACCATTTAGAAGATTTGCCTATTTGTATTTCCATTGTCCCACACACATCAGTCAGGCCGTTGCCCCTAGTTACGGCTACCGTGGCCATATAGTAGTGGTGGCCGGCTTGCTCCTTTTCAAACCCGCTCTGATGTAACTGCTGTATTGTGAACGCACATTGCATGAGCATGAGGAGACACATCTTAGGGTACTTTCACATCTGCGTTTTGGACACTACCAGTCCAAAGCGCAGACTTTATAAACGGATCCTGCTCCATAGAGATGAATTGATCTTGGAACAGGATCCGTTTCTCTGCGTTTTGGAAGCGCAGACAAAAATGCTACAACCCTAAGATGTGTCTCCTCATGCTCATGTAAAGTGCGTTCACAATACAGCAGTTACCTCAGAGCGGGTTTGAACAAGAGCAAGCCGGTCACCACTACTACATGGCCGCGGTGGCCGTAACCAGGGGCAACGGCCTGACTGATGTGTGTGGGACAATGGACATACAAATAGGAAAATCTTCTAAACGGTACATTTTATATAAATCCATTCTATTAGTAATAATATTTGTATGGCTATATCTAACTATACAAACTACATGTGTGAGATGGGAATACCCCTTTAAGCACTAAGTTGAACATGTGGGCTAGGCATGGTATGTGTTTGAGCTTGCCGAGCTCCAAAGTCGCCACCAAGTTATGACCGTTATCAGACACAACCATGCCTGGTTATAGGTTGAGTGGCGAGAGCCACAGCTCACTCTGGTCCATTATACCCATCTACAGCTCTGCAGTGGTGTGCTGTTTGTCACCTAAGCAAATACATTTCAGCACGGCCTGTTGCCGCTTCCCAACTGCAGTGCTACACTGCTTCTAGCTACTGACTGATGGCTGACTGGGGCTGCAAGATGAAAATTCAGAGGTGGAAGTGGAGGAGGAGGTGGAGGAGGTTGCAGCCACTAATGTAGGTGGTGGCAGAAATCCTGATTGAAGTAGGGCCCGCAATCCTTGGCGTCGGTAGCACTTGTGCCATCCCAGGGTATGACTCGCTCTCGACCTCCACAACGTTCACCCAGTATGCCCTCAGGGAAATGTAGCATCCCTGAAAAAAAGCACTTGTCCATGTGTCAGTTGTTAAGTGGACCTTCCCAGTAACTGCTTTGGTCAGGGCACGGGTGATGTTACTGGACACATGCTGGTGTAAGGCAGGTACAGCACACTGTGAAAAATAGTGCCGGCTTGGGACTGAATAACAAGGGACAGCCACCGCCATCAGGCTGTGGAAAGTCTCAGTGTCCACAAGCCTAAATGGCAACATTTCCAGGGCCAGCAATTTGGAAAGGTGCGCATTTAATGCTATGGCCTGTGGGTGGGTGGGTATCTTGGGCATTTGCGCTTTCGTTCAAATGTGTGGGGTAAGGACATCTGTACACTCCACTGGGACAAAGAAGTGGATGTGCAAGCTGATGGTGCTTGCAAAGGTCCAGGTACACGGCAGGAGGCATCTGGGCCAGCTCATAACAAAGGGGAAGAGGAGGGTTTGGTGTGACCCGCAAATACTGATTGTGGACCCAGGTGTTCGGCCTACCTATTAGGGTGCTTTGCTGCCATGTGGCGGATCATGTTGGTGGTGGTCAGGTTGCTAGTATTCACGCCCCTGCTGATTTTGGTACGGCACAGGTTGTAAATGACAATTCTTTTATCGCCCCACTTTCCTTAAAAAAGCGCCAGACTGCGGAACACCTAACCTTTGGAAAGGGAGATGGCCGCAAGTGGGTGCTACAGGGAAAAATTACAGGCCTGTTTGGTGGGGTCCACCTTCTCCCTGTGGCCACCCCATTGTCTCTTCCAGCCTGTTGCGGTGCTGCAGATCCCTCCCTCTCTGTACTGTTGTCCTCGCTCGGCTTGCTACCTTCCCAGGTTGGGTCAGTGATTTTATTGTCCACCATCTCCTCTTCCACTTTCTCACTCTGGTCCTCCTTTAACTTGTTGACCTAACAAGAACCTCACTTATTGACAACTGTGTCTCATCCTCATCATCAACCTCTTGAGACACTAATTGCCCTTGACTTATTGACAACTTTGTCTCATCTTCATCATCAACCTCTTGAGACACTAATTGCCATTGACTTATTGGCAACTGTGTCTCATCATAATCATCCACCTCATGAGACACTAATTGCCGTTCTCCAACGTCATCTTCTTCTGACTGTGGATGCTCATGAGTTTGGGAATTAGTGTATAAGATCTCCTCATGTCCCTCTTCAAACGGGCTTGGCAAGATGCTTAAATCAAGGAATGGCAATGAAAAGAGATCCTCGGAATATCCGAGTGTGGGATCACTTGTTTGCCAAGACCCTCCATGGTGGGAGGAAGGTGGATCAGGGTAAGGATTCTGTTGACCAGACTCTTGGCTACTGAGACTGGGTTAAGACAGGGTGGTGCTTAACTGACTGGAAGCATTATCTGCTGCAATCCAACTGACCACCTGGTCGCACTGGTATGGTGTCCTACTCTGCCCTGCAAACTGGGACATGAAGCTAGGCATCGTGAATGAGTGTATTTCTTGTGCTCTAGCAGCAGGCCCAGTTTCATTGTGCCCAGAGTCACGGCCGCTGCGTGCACCATCAGCAGCACGGCTATTTCCCTGTCCCTTACTGCTCGGCTTGCGCATATTAAATAGTATATATGCAAGTATGTCACACATACAGTAGCACAGATTTTGTAAGTGTAAGCACAAATAAATTACACTGAATGTGACAGGTATTTAGGATGTGTAAACGTTATACAGCAGATGTAGCACAGGTAATGTTGCTGTCACTATCGGCAAAAAAATTATACTGAATGTCACAGGTATTTAGGATGTGCAAATGTAACACAACAGATGTGGCAGAGGTTGTGTCACTGTCACCAGAAGCCAAACAATTGTGCGCAATTTAGCGCAGGTTGTGCTATTAATATAAATATGAGCCAGATAAAACAATGGCTACGGTATTACAGTGACATCCAGCCCTTCCCCGCACGTTTATTGGCTGTGTAGCAGCCAACAAACCTGAGGGGAGGAGACTCGGGCACCGCGCTCGAGCACACTCGGTGTTCGATGTGCCAAGCATCGTGATGCTCGAGTGGAATTAGTGTTTGGGCGAGCATGCTCACCTACCACTAATTAGAAGACATTATCAATGTTTAACATTTATTGTGAAATCTAAGGTTTGTAAGATTTTAGAGATTCCTAGGATATAATTATTGTAAGAAAAGGCACAAATCAATATGTCAGACTCAGACTCATGTCTATTGCCTTTAGCTGAACCAATATATAAGAAGAATTCATTTTACAACTTCTGGTGGAGATTCCATTCACCTTGATGAGAAAGGAAACTTTATGGCAAGATTTGATCTATTAAATTATCAGGTATTTGCTAACCGTGGGGAAGCATACAGTTGGACATTTCCATGAAGACAAAGGTCATCGTCAGTTTCTTATAAATAAGAGCTCAATTACTTGGAAATCACAATTTCTCCAGGTGAATTCAATGTCTGATTCTTTTTTACACATTAACAACTGTCATCTGTTTACTCTCATTAAAGGGGTTATCCAAGACTAAAGCTTTTTAACAGACCTCTTCAGTGTGGCTGGACCATAGTGGGGTTCATACTTATCTGGACCTCACCTCTAGATTCAAGCTGAAGCGCTCCATGGCCACCTTAGCAGGTACCAGATCTCTAGGAATGAAAATGCTCATGATGGGCATTACAGTGATGCACCAGTGATTGGCTACAGGGGTCACATGACGTCTTTCAATAGAGTGTTGATTGCCAGAGACCCAGGGCCTACTGAGGTGGCCATGGAGTGATTCTGCTGGGATCCAGTCACGGGGACCAGGTAAGTATGAACCCCACCGCTGGTCCAGCTAAATGCAAATGTTCTGTTAAAAAAGTTTAGTTTTGATAACCCTTTTAAAAATACATACTAAGTGCATAATAGGACACATTGCAGTACCAGAATAAGAATACACACAATGGGCTAAAGTGCTGAACCAGTAAAAACAGTGTAGCTAAAAACGTATAACATATAAGTATGCAAACATTTTAGTGCAAGCAATTTCACATTTGCAAGCATAAAAGGCTCAGATGTACGTTTGAGTCTCTCCTCGTGGCTCCTTGGCATGATAAAACACTGGAACACATAGTCCAAAATTCAATTGTAATCCACGTGAGGTAATATTGTGATCTAAACAGGTAATATATAATCCACATGGATAATAGAGAATAGCTGCAAATAGAGAACCATTTTTGCAAAGGGGGCTCCCAAATAACCTGAGAAGGGGGTGGGGTGGAATAGGTGCGCTTCGGCGCAACTGGGAATTTTCTGCAGAATGGAGGGGGGAGTCATGACAGCCATGTCCATCTGGGTGAGAGTCAAATGGGGACAATACAAACTATAAAAGAAGCAAACACAAAAAGTGCCAACTAGCTCTCACCCATCAGGTGCAGTCCATGGTGTGGCTACCATAGGTCCTCTTGAAGTGTCCATAAGATAGCCAGTAGTTGGGTTCCTCAGATGAGGGATCTGAAGTCTTCCTCGCTTGAGCTGCTACTAAACGACATCAGAAGACGCTCCTACCTCTCGTAGGCCACGCTCGCTGCTCCACTGCCCTCTTCTTCCGTAAGTCGGATTTGAATGGGTCCGGGGGGTGGTCACGCTTTTGAGCGCTGCAGCCCCTTGCGCTTTTCCGGATCCTCCTGCCGGGACATTAGGGGTAAGGACTTCTGGCTGTAGCTGTGGAGGCAAGGTTGCAACCAGGGAAGACACCCCAGCTCCCCTGGCTGCTGCTGGCTTCATCTTCCATGGTAGTGGGCATTTGTGGATCATCGTGGATTGGGACAGTGTCGGACTGAGGTGCCTGCGGCTCATCAGTAAAATTTATTTTGGGGGCCCACCATACAGATACATTCAAATATTACCTGTTCACACATCAGCCAGATGCTACCATATTATTGAATATGGGGGTCCCTGCAGCACCTTTGAGAAGGTATGTCCTGGGGAGAAGAGGATACTGGTATTCTCTACACCTAGAACTCATCTCAGTTCTGATCGCATCTATAATAATAAACTGGGGAGTTTCTATAATAATCTATCACATTTTTATATGAACATAGGCTGGGTGAGGTGCTGTACATTGAATATATGTATGTAGTGCAGTAGGTCTACTGTATTATGTGACACTTGTGCAGGGGGTGGGAGACTAGGGGCCCACTTTGCTCAGGGGCCCACCGGTGGATTCACCTGTACCCCTGTGGGCCAGTCCGAGCCTGGATTGGAATGTAAATGATGACATTGTCAGCTGACCCAGCTGAAAGGACTGTGGTAGTGGTGGTGGCAGTCCAGGGATCAGAGGCTCCAGCTGTGGCTTCTCCCTGAAGCGAACTAGCATAGTGCAAACATTTTAGTGCATGGAATATCACAAGCATAATAGGCTCAAAGATACGTTTGAGTCTCTCTTTTCTTCTGATGCTTGGCATGAAACTGGAACACAGAGTCCCAAACTCAATTGTCAATCGGGTAATAAAATAGCAGCAAATATATTGAAAGAGAACCCTTTTTTAAAGGGGGCTTCAAAATAACTTTAGTAGGGGGGAAAAAGGGAATTGGCGTGCTTAGGCGCAACTGGGATGTTACTTTTTCTGCTGATGGATGGAGTCCTAGCAATCCATGTCCATCTGGATGAGAGCAAATGGGGCAATAAAAACAAGTTAACTTAAAACAATGGCCAACTAGTTCTCACCTGTCAGAAGTAGTCCACGTTGTGGCTCCCATAAGTCTGACTGTTGAGGGGTTCTTTAGATGAAGGATTGGAAATCCTCCTCACTGCTGCTGCTACTAAAACACATTAGAGGTCGCTCCTGCCTCTTGTAAGCCATGCTAGCTGATGTAGTGGAGCTCCACTGACTTCTAGTAGCGGATTCTGGCTGTTACCGGGTACTCACACTGGCAAGTGTTGAGGCGACAACCTGAGCCTTGATTTTGCTGGATCCTCCGGCCAACGGGACAGGAGTAAGAACCTCCGGCTAAATGGGTTCAGGTAGTGGTCTTCCTCTGGCTGCTGCAGCGGCGGCCTCCATCTTCCAGGGAAGCTGGTACAGTACTACCTTGGGCTGGTAGGAGAAAGTAGTTGTAGTTAGCTAGCCCACTTCAAGAGAGGGTGGTGGCAGCATACCCAGGATCAGGAGCTCCAACTGAGGTTGGCGCTTTTCTCCAAAGTGCAGGGTGCCATCTTCCATCTCCTGAAGGCAGCGTATGCGGCCTACGGCTGCCGTATCTTCTGGCCACACTTCAGGGGATGACACGGGTACCAGAGGCTTGGCTAATAGTGTCACTCCAGTGGCAAAGGGCCCCTGCAAAGACTTCATAGGGGTGTACTCCACTTGGTCACCAGCATACAGACTATGGCGGGTTGTGGCAAATATGGGCATTTCACCGAGTGCCGGCCCACAAAGTACTCCTCTTTGGTCTCATCATCAGCGAGGAACCCACTTCCCCGTTCTACGGAAAACCAGATGATGGTGACTTTTCTCCATTCTAATTTAGGATGGCCTGGAATGATCCAAGACTTGTATTACTCACTCCTCGACAGCCTTTTTGTAATCCCATAATGTCAGGGCATTTGCAGTCACCACAGCTGGGACAATATAGTTTTGCCTCCAGGAGTAATCCTTCTTCTTGGACGGTGGAGCGGAAGTGTCGGGCGTCCCCGGTGCACCAGCCAGTTCGGCGAACGCCACAGGTGCCTTCTTTGGTCTTGGCTTAGGAATCCACTTGTCACGAGGGGTGGGGAAGTAGTGAGCCCGATGTGTAGCCCTAACCGCTGTCCCTGCCTACTTACACGGCCCATCCTAAACAACGGAGTGTAACTGGTCGACAGGCCCTGATCTACGTAAGTGCAGGGGCGTAAAAGTGAAGGGAAAACAAAGGGACAAATTAACTAACACAGACAGAACACACACAACACAATATAGAAGGGTCAGCCAAGCCAAAGGGTCATATCAAGACGTCATGTCAATACCAGGGATTAAACAGAAAGCGAAGTTCAAAGTACAAAAGCCAAAGTCCAATACACGCTGAAACAACTACTCACGAAACACGCTAGCACTGCTGGAAAGACCAATAACAAGTAACCTGTGGCCAGCAGGCTGACTGCTTAAATAAGCCCAGAAGATGGGTCATGTGACGTGGCCAGCGTCACATGACCCAACTCAGAAACTAAAAACACATAAGCACTGACTAATGGGCATTGGCGCTCAGCTCCCCTGCTGCTTGTTGCCCAGGGGATGGAGGAAGCTGACCGTGCTTATGAAGCAGGTGTTGCTGGGTCCTCCAGTACCCTTGTTGCTAGGGGAAATGACCTGTTTAGAGTTAGACACGGGAGACTGGCGGCGCAGTAAGGATGAGGCACATCGCCGGCTCGCTGTGACACCACTGGTCCACATAAGTTTATTCTGGCTCCTCTTTAACCTCTGGGATATCGCTACCCCAATCCATTTCTGCCCAGTTGGGGTGCAGCTGCTTCGCTATCTTGCGCAGCACACTTGCTCTGGGTCTCAAACTGGAGATGGAGGCGGAACTACAAGGGAGGAGTCTTCACTCTCTATACTTTCAATGGTAAGCTCCATAAAGTCCGGGCTTAATGAGCCTGTGAGCCAATCAGAACAAGACCTTGCCCCTAGGTCAGGTGACCGCTTTCTTCCCGGGCCTTTTGCCACGCGAATAATGAACTCACAGTAAAAGTTCGCTAATTCACTGAAATCGTATGCATCAGCTAATAAAGTAACTTAAACGTAGCATCAGCGTAAAAAATATACCGCACAAGTACGTAGCGAATGCTTAGAAAGCAGAAAGAACATTTTCAAATCTAATGGAGCAAATCTCAAAAATTCCGGATTAGCTTCGCAACGGAAAATTTCCAAGATTCGATACGAATCTACAAAATGGCGAATAGATTCTGTGGACCCCACTTCTCTGCAAAAGAAGCCCTAATGCAGTGGAACCACATTCATCAAGAAATCATCTGATTAAAAAAAATCCAATTGGTAGAACCGTGAGTAAAGAAGGGCCGGACACACATGGTGTCCTGGCTACAGCATAATTGTTATCTACCTAAATAATATTCATGTTCAACATTGTGGTGCCTTCAGTATACAAAATAT
Organism: Rhinella marina; assembly: GCA_900303285.1. NCBI lineage: Eukaryota > Metazoa > Chordata > Amphibia > Anura > Bufonidae > Rhinella > Rhinella marina. The sequence continues at coordinate 18,375 of ONZH01010556.1, forward strand.
TAAGTCACATTATTGTGGGAGTTTTGTATTAGATTAGATTTTTTAACGATATTTATTAAAGGTTATGTTTTAATAGGAGTTTATAATTGTGTTCTGTCATACAATTAAGATACCCACAAAGCAGCAGTAAAATGCATTGAGAGGACTCTTCTTTGAGTCCTCTCCATTATGTGAGTGAGCACCGGAGTCCAGTGAGTGCATTTTACTGCAGGTTTGTGGGAGCACAGCGTCAGAATGGAAGTGAGTATGAAGATAAAAATTACATAACCGGACTCAATATCACTTACACTATACACTGCTTACTGTAGTTTGGAGGGTGTTTCTGAGCTGACAGGTTCCCTTTAAGGCCTCATGCAGAACACCAGATTTTCGTTCCACATCTAATCCACATTTTTAGCGGTTCTAATGCAGACAAATTAGTTTCAATAATCCGCAAATAATGCAGACAACCCACCGTACTTCAGTGCTACAGTCTCTCAAAAAGATAAAAAAAAAACATGCTACGTATGTTGGTTATGCAGAAAAGGGACACTTCTATAAGAGAGAGAAAGAAAATGATGACGGTCATGTGCATGAGGACTTAGTCAAGAACTTTGAAAAGAGAATACCTGCTGTAGACTGTACGTTTGGTAGTTTTTTTTTTTTTTTAAATGTTTGTATTAAATTTTCAAATGGAGGAGTATGAATATGGAGGAGAAAAAACTCTGAATAAGGGCCCTTTCACACGACCGCGGAGCACGGTCTGGGACGGTCTGTGAAAACCCGGACCGTGCTCCTTCTGAGGGCAGGCGCGCACGGCATCATTGATTGCTATGACGCTGTGTTCTTCCTGAGTCCGCCGCTGTACCGTGATACACTCTATGCGAGGGTGTACAGTGTATCACTGTACAGCGGCGGACTAAGGAAGCCCTCTGGGTTTTCACGGACCGTCCCGGACCGTGCTCCACGGTCGTGTGAAAGGGCCCTAAGCGACATAACAAGTAAGTCACAATAAACAAGGTACAGACGTGTCCACTGCTAAAGGACCATGGAGTTCCGGTAAGAGACATGGGTAAAAGCACAAATAGATTCGGGCACAAATAATACTTCTATGGAGAATATATAGGACAAATCATAAATAGTAGCATATGCATCTTCTAGTCTGTGCTTAGGGATTTGATGTGCTTAAGTTGAGAGCAATGAAAAAAGACAACTAAAGTAACTGTGAGGAATAGGAGAAAGGGGGAGGGGAAGGGAAGGGAAGGGGGGAGCTGGTAGTAAATTGCTATGGTCTCAGTTTTGAATGTGAGCAATATAGTAGCTAATCTGAAATCTTGGGTGTTAAGTGCCTGTGAATCAAGTTAAAATAGGTATCAGTTGTTCAACCACAAAAGGAAGGGAGCTACCTAACGGAGTCTTGATTAGAAGTGGGAAATTGGTTGCGTTGAAACAAACAGATCTACCTAATCAGTGTTTTGCGAACATTCCTGCACAAATTATGAAAATACAGTCAGTAATACATAAGCATTAGCGTACAAAGTGCGTACAAATCCTTAGTAGTGATGAGCGAGCATGCTCGGCCGAACTCGCTGTTCGGCCGAGCTTGCCTGCACTTGGGTCCACTTGGTGTTCGGCTGAACACCAAGTGTACTCGAGCACAAAGCTCGAGTCCCCTCCCCGTACCAAGATGGATCCGTCATGACCCCCAATGCAAGTCAATGGGGACGGATCCGTTCGGTTTTACACACTAAAAAAAGGAACGTCCTCCATTGACTTTCAATGGAGTTCATGACGGATCCATCCTTACCTTTCCCAGCAGCTCCTTCCTTCCTCCAGCAGGTGGCGCTGTGGTAAAACGTACCACTCTGCACCCCGTCTTTCCTGCTGGAACAGGTTGGGAGCTAAGGGGAAAGGTAAGTAATGTCTGTGTGCTTTTTTTTTTTTATTTGGGGGATTTGTGTAAACCAGGCACCCCCCGATCATACGCATAAGGCTAGGCCACGGCGTACAGTCCTCAGAGGCAATCCATATGAGATAGAGAAAAGTAAGGTGCTCACTGCTAGCTATCCGACTAAGTGCATAATTTACTAAAAACACTGTACAATAAGTGCATAATAGGACACATTGCAGTACCTGAAAAAGAATACACACAATGGGCTAAAGTGTTTGAACGTTGCTGAACCAGTAAAAACAGTGTTTCTAAAATACAGCAAAGACATAATTATGCAAACATTTTAGTGCAATCAATTTCACATTTGCAAGCATAATAGGCTTAGATATACGTTTGTGTTTCTCCTCGAGTTGTGGCTGCTTGACATGATAAAACACATAGTCCAAAATTAAATTGTAAAATTCAATTGTAATTTTGTTGTCCAAACAGGTAACGTGTAATCCACATGGATAATATAAAATAGCAGCAAATTGCGAACCCTTTTTGCAAAGGGGTCTCCCAAATAACCTCAGAAGGGGAGGGGGGGGGACTAAAATAGGCGCTCTTAGGTGCAACTGGGAATTTTCTGCAGATTGGCGGGGAATCTTGACAGCCATGCCCATCTGGGTGAGAGTCTGGGCGATACAAACTAAACAAAACAACTGCCAACTACAGTAGCTCTCACCCACCAGGTACAGTCCATGGTGTGGCTCCCATAGATCCTTCAGAGGTGTCCTTCACTCAGCTAGTAGAAGGGTTCCGCAGATGAGGGACCTGAAGTCCTCCTTGCTGGAACTGCTGCTGAATGACATCAGAGGAGGCTCCTGCCTCTTGTAGGCCATGCTGGATGCCGTGGTTGACCTCCACTGCTACACTTCTTCCAGAAGTTGGACTTTACCAGGTCCGGGTGGTGGTCACGCTGATGAGCACTGCAGCCACTTGCTCCTTTACTTTTTAGGATCCTCCTGTCTGGACAGCAGGAGTAAGGACTTCTGGCTGCAGCAGTTCTGGCAAGGTTGCATCCAGGGAAGAAGCTCCAACTCCCCTGGCTGCTGCTGACTTCATCTTCCAGGGTAGTTTGTACTGGTGGATCACCGTGGACTGGAACGTAAACGATGAAGTCGTCAGCTGACCCAGTTAAAAGAACTGTGATGGTGGTGGTGGCGGCAGTCCAGGGATCAGAGATTTCATCTGTGGCTTCTCCCTGAAATGCAGGGTGCCATCTGCTGACTCCTGAAGGCAGTGCACGTGTCCTGCTCCTACTGGTTCCTCCTGCCATACTTCTGGTTCTGATGCAGGTACCAGGGGCTTAGATAATAGGGTAACCCCGATAGCAAAGGGGCCTTTCAAGGATGCCATGGGTGTGTATTCTACCTGATCCCCCATGTACAGGCTGTGACGGGGTTGGGGAAGGTACGGCCACTTCACTGACCTGCTTCTTGCAAAGTACTCCTTGCCATCCTTGTCATCTGCCATTAAGCCAGAGCCTCGCTCCCCAGAAAACCACAGGACAATTTCCCTTCACCGCTCCAGTGTAGGGTCTCCCAGCCTAGGAAGTGGACGCTCCATCCGACTCCACTGGACCAGCCACAACAGCTGGACGAGTCACAGCAACCTCACCAGCTCGAAAGGAGAATATCGACACAGAAGCCGGTGAGAGTTGTGATACTCTGATGTCTAGAGCGGGTGGTGGTTCGGGGAACTCGTTCCCAAAGACCATTTCACCCCACTTCGGTCGCAGTTCTTCCTCCATGCTGTTTGCTACTGGTAACTTGTTCACCACTGGCTTAAACTGGTGGAGAGGAAGGCGGACTACTGAGGGAGGAGTCTTCACAAATAGTTGGTTCTCGGTGGGCTGGGCTTTTTTTTTCCAATTCTGAAGGGGGTGTATCTTCACTTTCCAGCTCTTGAGGGGGCGTATTGTCATTTTCCCACTTCACAAAGAATGTGAATGTTGCATAGGTAGTGTACGTAACTTATGTAGCGTTAGTGTTCAAAATTTTACGAAAATTTACAAATAATACAAAGCGAATCTGAAAAAATCCGGATTCGCTTCGGAGTAGAAAATTTGTAAGATTCAATATGAATCTATGAAGCGGCAAATAGATTCGCTCATCTCCAGTTCTCAGTGTGATAGTTCTTCTAATCCGGAAAGGGCTTTGATCTTATCATACCAATGCATGATGGAGGGAGCTGACCTAGACTTCTCGTTAGAAGTAATTAATAATCTTGCTGCAGCTAGTAGGATTCTAGTTAAGGATTACATTGAATTTAGGAGACTGGTAATAATGCTAATAAAGCTGTTTTAAGACACATTGTCAATTGTGTTGCATGTGACTTAAAAATGTTAGTGATCTTCTCAAAGACTTTTTTCCAGAATTCCATGATCATGGGGCATGACCACCATATGTGTAAGAATGTGCCTAGATCAATCTGGCATATCCAGGACATTTCTGAGGAGGAACTGTACTTCTTTATTAGAAGAATTTCTTGTCTAGATGACTTTCCCATTCTCTAATAAAATATGAAGGTGTTAAGAGATTCTAGGGAGGAGATTTCGACTTGTGATTGAAATGAATTTAGTCGGAGATTGAGTATGAGACAAAAGCTTTTCAAACCAGGTGAGCGAGGTGACATGTTGTTTAAGTGTTAGGACTAGAGATGAGCGAGTAGTGTTCGATCGAGCCGGTATTCGATCGAATACTACGCTATTCGGCGTACTCGATTTCGTTCGAGTATAACGGCGATGGCGCACTTAGAATTCGTTTCCCCTCCCACCTTCCCTGGCGCTCTTTTTCCACCAATCACCATGCAGGGGGGGTATGACAGGCACGCTGAGCACGCTGGCAGCGCGAAAACGGCGTCTACATGGATTGGCTGGAAAAACCATGTGACCTCGAATATTAAAAACTCAGCTCTTCCTGCTCGTACGCATATGCTGCGTGAACTTAGTCAGGGACAGAGGCTGGAGAAGGGAGAGACAGGTTTTAGCTGTTGGACAGGCAGGAGCGTGATTAAAAGCCCTTATCAGGGCTACTATAGTGCAGTACAGTGATAGCTTTACTACAATATAGACTTTATAGAGAACGGCTGCTGTATTCAGGGATAGCTGCTGGAGTAGGGACAGAGAGAGGCATTAGTGGTGTATTAGGTGCTCTGCTACATACCAAACTATATTTGGCACTACTGCTGTGTACCTTGAACTATAAAATATATAGGCCTTATAATTGGCAACTGTACTGTGCGTTCTCTTGCAAACTAATTGAAATACCTGGTGTTAATACCCACCGTCTGAACAGTTAGTACACGGCTGTGTACCTTGAACTAGAAAATATATAGGCCTTATAATTGGCAACTGTACTGTGCGTTCTCTTGCAAAATAATTGAAATACCTGGTGTTAATACCCACCGTCTGAACAGTTAGTACACGGCTGTGTACCTTGAACTATAAAATTTATAGGCCTTATAATTGGCAACTGTACTGTGCGTTCTCTTGCAAAATAATTGAAATACCTGGTGTTAATACCCACCGTCTGAACAGTTAGTACACGGCTGTGTACCTTGAACTATAAAATATATAGGCCTTATAATTGGCAACTGTACTGTGCGTTCTCTTGCAAAATAATTGAAATACCTGGTGTTAATACCCACCGTCTGAACAGTTAGTACACGGCTGTGTACCTTGAACTTTAAAATATATAGGCCTTATAATTGGCAACTGTACTGTGCGTTCTCTTACAAACTAATTGAAATACCTGGTTTTAATACCCACCGTCTGAACAGTTAGTACACGGCTGTGTACCTTGAACTATAAAATATATAGGCCTTATAATTGGCAACTGTACTGTGCGTTCTCTTGCAAAATAATTGAAATACCTGGTGTTAATACCCACCGTCTGAACAGTTAGTACACGGCTGTGTACCTTGAACTTTAAAATATATAGGCCTTATAATTGGCAACTGTACTGTGCGTTCTCTTGCAAACTAATTTAAATACCTGGTGTTAATACCCACCGTCTGAACAGTTAGTACACGGCTGTGTACCTTGAACTATAAAATATATAGGCCTTATAATTGGCAACTGTACTGTGCGTTCTCTTGCAAAATAATTTAAATACCTGGTGTTAATACCCACCATCTGAACAGTTAGTACACGGCTGTGTACCTTGAACTTTAAAATATATAGGCCTTATAATTGGCAACTGTACTGTGCGTTCTCTTGCAAAATACTTTCACGGCTGTGAAGGCAAAATATTGTAACCAAAAAAAAATAAAATGCGGAGGGGGGATAGCGGAATAGGACGAGGACGGGGGCGCGGAAATGCTGTTGGGGGCCTTGTTGAAGCCAGTGGGGATACAATGCGTGCTGGTGAGGGTCAGCCAGGATCCCGCTCATCCAGAATCCCTGCCTTTATGGGACAGTTAAGCAGGGGGCGGGTTACACCGCTGTTGAGGCCTGAGCAGGTTGAACAGGTGGTGCAATGGATAGCCGATAGCGCTTCCACACAGTTGTCCACCAGCCAGTCATCCACACAGTCTCACTCTGACCCTCCTTCCTCCACACCTGGCCAACAGAGTCATCCCACCATTGACCCCTCCCAGGAGCTCTTTTCGGGTCCTTTTTCAGGTGTGCCGGAAGAATCCCAGGAGCTAGCAGAGGAATTTGTTTGTAGTGATGCCCAAACACTTGTTTTCGCCATCTCCTGCTGATGTGGACCCTGAGCCAGCATCTGTTATCATGAGCGATGATGATGATGAGACACAGTTGCCATCAAGGGAGGCTGTTGGAATGTCCAGTGGGCAGCAGGAGGAGCAGAGTGAGGAAGTGGAAGAGGAGGTGGTGGATGACGAAATGACCGACCCCACTTGGCCAGGGGTGATGTCCAGCGAGGAAAGCAGTGGAGAGGTGGTGGTCTGCGCAGCACCGAAAAAGGCAGCAAGAGGCAGAGGGATGTCCAGAGGCAGAGGGATGTCCACAGGCAGAGGGATGTCCACAGGCAGAGGGATGTCCACAGGCAGAGGACAGTCCAGACAGAGAAGTGAGGCCACAGCCAGCAGGGCCGAAGCTGTTCCCGGCAGCGGGCAGTCGCGCGAAGCTCCCCCATCGAGGCCTCGTACTTCTGTGGTGTGGAGATTTTTTAATGTTTGTGCGGATGACAAACTGAGCGCGGTTTGCACACTCCGCCACTCAAAACTGAGTAGGGGCTCTGAGAAGAGCAATCTGACCACCTCAGGCATGCGGCGTCACTTGGAAGTCAAGCACTGGGCTGAGTGGGAGAGAGCAAACGCAATACAACCTGCGCCCGGTCTTGCTGCCACTGCCTCTTCCCCTTTGTTGTGTGCTGCCACTGTGGTCCAGATCTCCAGCCAGGACACCTCCACATCTGCCTCTGCCTCGGCTACTTTGGGGCCTTCTCCTTCAGCCTCCCCTTCCCCCGCCTGAACCTTCACACTCCTCGTCCCAACAACTGTCCATCTCGCAGGCGTTCGACCGCAGGCGGAAGTACGCCTCGAGTCACCCCCAAGCCCAAGCCTTAAACTGCCACATCTCCAAACTGCTGGCCCTGGAGATGTTGCCGTTTAGGCTTGTGGAGACGCAGGCCTTCCGCGACCTGATGGCGGCTGCCGCACCTCGCTATTCCATCCCAAGCCGCCACTACTTTTCCCGGAGTGCCGTCCCCGCCCTGCACCAGCACGTGTCGCGTAACATCAGGCGGGCCCTGAGGTACGCAGTCAGCGCAAAGGTCCACTTGACCACCGACTCGTGGACAAGCGCTTGCGGCCAGGGACGATACATCTCTTTGACGGCACACTGGGTGAATGTAGTGGAAGCGGGGACGGGGTCGCAAACAGAGACGGCCTACCTACCACCCCCGCCCAAGATTGCCAGCATGGGTTCTGATAAACCCCCCTCCTCCTCCTCCTCCTCTGCCTTAACATCGCCCTCAGCCGCTAGCTGGAAGCGTTGCAGCACTGGCGCGGCGAGACGTCAGCAGGCGGTGCTTAAGCTCATCAGCTTGGGCGACAGGAAGCACAGCGCCCCAGAGGTGAGGGACGCCATATTGCAGCAGACGGAGATGTGGCTGTCGCCGCTGCAGCTAGGACCAGGCATGGTCGTGTGCGATAACGGCCGTAACCTGGTGGCGGCTCTGGAGCTTGCCGAACTCAATCACGTACCATGCCTGGCCCACGTTTTTAATCTGGTAGTCCAAAAATTTCTAAAGACTTACCCCAACCTGGCAGAGCTACTGGTGAAAGTGTGGCGCTTGTGCGCTCACTTTCGGAAGTCAACTGTAGCTGCTGCTAGCTTAAAAAAACTCCAGCAACGCCTCCATTTGCCTGAACATCGGCTGTTGTGCGACCTGCCGACTCGCTGGAATTCCACCTATTCCATGTTGGCCAGGGTGTGTGAGCAGCAGAGAGCATTGATGGAGTACCAGATTATGAATCCACGCGTGCCTCCAACTCAGCTCCATCAGTTTGCCAACCACGAGTTGCCATGGATGGCAGACATATGCGATGTACTGCGTATCTTTGAGGAGTCCACCAAGAAGGTCAGCAGTGAGGACGCTATAGTGAGCGTAACCATCCCGCTCCTATGCGTCCTTAAAGAATCGCTCATCGCAATAAGGGAGAACGCATTGCACGCAGAGGAGACGGGGGTAGGAGGAGACGCAACGGAGCTACACAGACCACACTTTTGTCTGCTTCTCGGTGGCAGTTGCAGGAGGAGGAGGAGGATGAGGATGAGGAGGACGACGTGGAGGTGGCTGTGGAAGAGGAGGAGGATGCTGGCGGCGAGGGTAGCAGTCAGGCTGTGTGCGTCCCATTGGTTCAGCGCGGATGGGGCGGAGAGGAAGCGGAAGAGGAAGAGGAGGAAATGGCAAGTGATCCTTCCGGTGGGGGCAGTGAGGTCATGCCTATTCAGAGTCTGGCACACATGGCTGACTTCATGCTGGGCTGCTTTTCCCGGGACACACGTGTTGTCCGGATAGTGGAGAACAAACTGTACTGGGTCTTCGCAATCCTGGACCCCCGGTATAAAGATAACGTCTCTTCTTTTATTCCGGTAGAGGAGAGGACGAATCGATTGCTGGAATACCAGAGGGAACTCGTGCAGAACATGATGGAGATTTTCCCACCCACCATCGCTGGCGGCAGAGAGGAGAGGGTCTCCCAGAGTCCCACAACATCAATCAGGCCCACAGCCACCAGGGGAACACTCTCCAAGCTGTGGGACACGTTCATGGCACCCCCTCGTGCAACTTCCATCACTGCGGGGCCCGCTATCAGCAGGAGGGACAAGTATCGGCGGATGTTGCGGGAGTACCTGGCAGACCGTACCCCTGTCCTCCCCGATCCCTCGGCGTCCTACACTTACTGGGTCTCCAAGTTGGACACGTGGCTGGAACTGTCCCTGTACGCCTTGGAGGTGCTTGCCTGCCCTGCCGCCAGCGTGCTATCAGAAAGGGTATTCAGCGCAGCCGGGGGCATTATAACCGATAAGCGCAGCCGCCTGTCAACCGACAGTGCCGACAGGCTGACGCTAATCAAAATGAACAGCAAGTGGATTGACCCGGACTTTGCTTCTCCAACAGTGGAAAGCAGCCAAAAGTGAAGTGCCATCTGTATGAAGTGCCATTTCCTCCTCCACCTCCTCCTCCTTAACCGCCGTAGAATTGCTCCGTAAATAAGAAAAATTTATATATTTATGGCTCACCTCTTGGGCCTCCACAAAATTTTTAAGAGGTCTCACCTCTTGGGCCTCCACATAATTTTATCGAGGTCTCAACTCTTGGGCCGCACATAATTTTTAAGAGGTTCTCACCTCTTGGGCCTCCAATAATTTATCGAGGTTACCTCTTGGGCCTCCAAAATTTTATCAGGTCTCACTCTTGGGCCTCCAAAATGTTTAAGAGGTCTACCTCTTGGGCCTCCACAAAGTTAAGAGGTCTCACCTCTTGGCCTCCACAAAATGTTTTAAGAGGTCTACCTCTTGGGCCTCCACAAAATGTTAGAGGTCTCACCTCTTGGGCTCACAAAATCTCACAAAATGTTTAGAGGTCTCACCTCTTGGGCCTCCACAAATGTTTAAGAGGTCTCACTCTTGGGCTCCACAAAATGATGTTTAAGAAGAGGTTCACCTCTTGGGCCTCCACAATTTTAAGAGGTCTCACCTTGGGCCTCCACAAATGTTTAAGAGGTCTCACCTCTTGGGCCTCCACAAAATTTTATCAAGGTCTCACCTCTTGGGCCTCCACAAAATTTTTAAGGTCTCACCTCTGGGCCTCCACATAATTTTTAATACCTCTTGGGCCGGAGCTCACCTTTGGCCTCCACATAATTTTTAGAGGTCTCACCTCTTGGGCCTCCACAAATTTTTTCAAGGTCTCACCTCTTTGGGCCTCCACAAAATGTTTAAGAGGTCTCACCTCTTGG